>JASDQU010509698.1:18000-48753 GCA_032191745.1 Picea mariana
GGAGTAAATGGGGGGGTAGAGTCGGTGAAGGACGGAGAAGGAAGGGAAGGAGTTGGACGGGAGATTTTCTATGGAGGTTTGGGGGAATGAATTTTGGAGAGCTCTGGATTGGCAGAGAGAGTGAAATTTTGGGAGTAGGATTGATACAGTGCACCGGAGTTGTTGGGGGTTTTGGGCACGGAGGGCCAGGATATCCATTGATATCCTGGAGCTAGGGAGCTACCTCGTTGGCAGGGAGGAACGGTTTGGGTAGTGTTTTGCAGAAGAGAGAAGGAAGCAAGTGGCGGACAAATGGAGGTTAATAGCATCAGGTTTAGGTATTTATTTCAAATTTATGCATTGTTTTAATTAGATATTAAATTTATTATTCATTGATAAATTTATGTAAGTGTTAAAATATTTTGGAATTATTGAACTTTCATAAACCTAGTAGAAATTACGGTATTGTTGGTAGAATTACTAGATGTTAAATTAAAACCAGCCATTACACATATTAAGTGTCCTTCATCATGGTTGAGTCTAATGTTTTTGAGCTCCTCACTCCTCATAATTATCTCTATTTGAAACTCAAGATGCAACATATCCTACAATATAAAGGTGTATGGAAACTGTTGACATGATGAAGCCATGATATTAATTGTATTTCATGTTTTAGACAATATTCTATTCCACATTATTGAATGCAAAACACAAAAATAGAGTTGGGACAAGTTGGGTTCACTATTGGGAGAGTCGATGAATATGAGAATTGTAGATAGAATATGAATTTTCATACCTTGTACCTAATCAGAGTTATATTTCCATTGAATATTTTCTTGCTAAATTTACGCTAGTGATAGCATAGATAAAAGGTTGTGGAAAACCAAAAATAGATGATGTGTGCATCTTCATAATTTTCTCAAAACTAAAATGTCCTCTTCAAGTAATTTTATTCTACTATTTATTCCACTATGTATGCACTTGGATTAAATTTTGAAATTCTCTCCTTTGATATTTTAAATGATCATCTTAATAGGGAACAATCTAAGCTTGTGAAACTATATTTTATTTCTAAATATAAGAATCAAGATCTTGTGGCTCAAACCTCGAAAGGCAAGCACAAAACATGACAAAAACATAAGATACATCATACTCAAGCTAGTGAGTCTACCAACAAACCTCACTAGAAATTAAAATATGTTTCTCCTCCATACTCCAAGTCCAATGAGTCTTCCTCCATGACAAATAAAAATTCATGTGTAACCTACATATTTGTTGGCATAATTGCACATGAGAAAATGAAATGCTAGAGGAAACTAGAAGCACTAAATGAAGCCATGCACCAACACAAAATTTTAGTGTCCAATCCTTCTTCAACTAGTAAAGGGAAATCATTTTCTCCTAAAGGTTTATATTCATATTTAGATGGTTATATACTTTATTATAGCACATCACATCATATGAATCATTCTCATAAGTTACTTCCTTCCACATTTAATAGAGGCATTCACAGACTACAATTGGGCATTCTTTACATCTTGATGTTTTAGGATTTATTACTCTAGTGATGGGAAGAAAATGGAATTTCACCCTCGTGATGTGGTTATTAGACAACTATGGATTTTAGAAATTCTTGTTTCTTATTGGAGAGTTTATTTGAGTTCTCATTAATACAAGTTAACTAGTTTTGAGCCTTCTATAGGTTTGGCATTCATTAAACATCTTAATTCTCTTGGTATACTTTGGCATCAAATATTTGGACATGTGAACTATAGGTATTTATAGCAATTGAGTACATAGAATTTAGCGCTTTTCCTTCCTAAAGTCTTATGCACTAATGGAGTTTGCCAAAGTTATGTTAGTGTTAAACCATATCATGTTACTTTTCCCATAGGTAAGGCCTTATGTGCTATCAAATCTCTTGATTTGGTACATAGTGATGTATTATTTTTTTTACTCATTCATTTTTAAGTGATAAGTATGCACTAACCTTTATTGATGACTTCTCACATTTCTCTTGGGTAAACTTTATTAAGTACATGAGTGAGATCTTTGTTGTTTTTAAACCTTTAAGGATTTTGTTGAGAAGCAACCCTCTCTTCTTCGTGAAAACATGCATAGATAATGGGGAGAAGTACATAAATCAGAAATTGAAATATGCTTGTAAATAACATTCCATTGAGTATCAACACTCTATTACATACACCCTTTAGTAAAATGGTGTTGCTTAAAGAAATAAATGAATAGTAAAGAGATGCTTGATTACACGATAAATGTTTGAAAATATCTCATTCGAGGTCTAATTTGACAATTGAAAATGCTTTCAAGATTATGGGAAATACTAAGAAATAAAAGAAAAAGGAGGGACCATTGAAGGAGCTAGGCTCTATTCACAACTTGGCTCAATATTTTGAACATGTTAGCAAGGGAAACCGGATCAAGAAATTGGGAGAAAGAAATAGTTCTACTTGAGAAACATAATATAACCAAGTCGTAATCAAGCAATGAAATCAAAGGGCCTCATTTGGTTTTTTAGTTTTGTTAAAGTGTTTATAATGGTAAGGAAAATAAAGAACTAATATTAATACAATTTAAAAAAGTCCATTCATTTCATGAAAATAAATGACATATGCAAGCTTTTAGGAAAGCATGGGAAGTTGTTTAGCGTGTAACATTAGGAAAGTCAGTATATTTCCAGGTAGTATATTTAATAACTACTAGCCAAATATCATTATTAAGTGTTTTCTGTGTCTCACTTCGTTACAATTAGAGGTATTCCTCTTGTATTTCATATTGTAGATATTATTATATATATGTTTCTCCCTTTTTTTTCTTTCCCATGGAATGTTTTTTTTGCTGCAGATGTTTTGTGTTCCTATGATGTTATGATGTTATTTTCCTAGCTTGGAAATCAAGCTTGATTCAGGAATCAAAAGGGGAGTTTTACAAAATGGATGGAAGGATAACTCAATCAAGAGGTGGAACAAGACATTAAAGTTGGAGACATTAAAGTTGGAGGCAGATTCAAAGGAAAATGTCATTAGAGGAAACAAGGTTTTGATTACAAATTCATGCTTAACTTTAAGATAAAAAAGAGAAATGTTTGAAAATGTCTCATTCGGGGCCTTGTTTTACAATCCAACAAACTTTCGAGATCAGGGGAAATATCAAGAATTCAAAGGAAAATGAGGTCTTATTCAAAGAGTTACTCCTGATTTGCAAATTATAATTAAAACATCTTAGTAAAGGAAAGATGATATAAAAATATAGGCAAAAAATATCTCAACATGAGAAACATATTATAACCAAGTCATAACCAAGAAATGGCATCAAAGGGCCTCATTGTTTTTTTGTCTTTCAATGAAGTGTTTAGAATTGTAAGGAAAATAAATATATATGATCAATATAATTCAAGAAAAAATAAATTCCACTAAGTTCATGAAAAGAAAGAGGGTGCCCAAGTTTTCAAGAAAACATGGGTTGTTGTTGAGGGCTTAACTTTAGTCCAGTCATTATCTTCCCAACTGGTATATTTGATAACTAGGAGATAACTATCATTTTTATATGTTCTATTTGTCCCATTTTGTTATAAATAGAGGTATTCCTCTTGTGTTTCATATTATAGATCTTATACATTCATCCCTTTCTCGATTTTTTCTCTTGTGGAATGATTTTTGGTGCCACAAAGGTTTTTTTTTTATGTGATTTTGTTTTCCCAACATATTCATGGTATTAGAGTAATTACCTATAAACCTCTTCTCATTTTCTAAGAGATATTGTCATGATATGACTTGTATTTTTAGTTTTGGGATGGAATTTATGCCCTTCTATATCTTAGGTCTATATGATTCCTCTCTTAGATTCAATTTTTCATGCAACCCTTCATTATAGAGACATGGTGTGGATTAAAGTATTTTGTTGTAGACAAAATTAGTTGAGTATACAGTTTATGGATTTTTTCTAATCATATCTTTAGTTTGGAGGATCTAGTCACTATGTAAGGGAGATGAAATTGGGTATTGAAAATTGTTTTGTAGACATATGATAGATAATGACAAGAATAATTATTCATATTATTACAATTCAAACCATACATCATGGTTTCTTATTTTTGTTTCGATTTCTTTAGCACATAGACCACCAACACGACCTGTTAGTCATGTACAATTGTGAGAGTTTAGTTCACTTCATTTCTAGAATGATCCATACCCAAAATACATCTTGAGTGAAGATGATAATCACCTCATCTTCTTTAGAGTTTGATCTAAATCATGGCTCCTTCTTGTTGGTAGGACACCCTCTATGAATTTGTTTCATGGTAATTCCCTGGAACTTATATTTATACTGGTATCATAATTTATATAAATATCTTTGTTTTGACAAGTTATTGTATAATTTTCTTTGTATAGCCCATTTTTGTTCCCGAGGAGTTTTATTTTCTTCATTTTCAGCTTGATTTGCATATTTCAAGTTGCATATTTAATGTCCTTGTTAATTTTTGAATCTAACATTGTTGATATCCTAACTCTCCATAACGATAACATATGAAAACTCAAGATGAAACCTACTATGAAATATAAAGGTCTATGGAGAATTTTGGTTGAATCTCCACCTATATTTACTAAGGAAATTAAAATATTTTCCTACATGAAAAAATATGAAGAAGTCATGGGATTAGCTGGAATTCATGTTTCAAACAATCTTCTATTTCACATTGATAAATGCAAAAAACCAAAATAAAGTTGGGACAAGTTGGTTTAGTTTATTTGGAAAAGTCAACGAGTCTGAACGTTGTAGTTGAAAGTTTAATTTCCATACCTTGTACCTAACGAGCATTATACTTCCATTGAATATTTTCTTGCTAAATTCAAGTTAGTGCTAGCACAACTAAAGGGTTGTGGAAAATCCAAAATATATTATGAGTGCATTTTCCTATTTCTATAAAAGATAAAATGTATTTTTTATGTAATTTTATTATACCTTTTATTCAACTATGCATGCACTTTGATTATATTTTAAAATGATCTATTTTGATATTTTCTATGAGACTTTTAACAAGGAACAATTGAATATTGTGCAATTAGATGTTTTTCTATATCTAGGAATCAAGTTCTTGTGGTTTCATCCTCCATAAAACTCAACTCAAACATAAGACACATTCTACTTAATATAGTGAGTCTACCTCCAAGACTTAATATAAATCAAAATCATATTCTACTCCATTTTCCAATTCCAATGATTTTTTTTCCATGACAAGGAATAAATCAAGTGTAACATGCATATTTTGTGTCATAACTAGACACAATGTATCCAAATGCTTGAAGAAACTAGAAGCATTGAATGAATCCATGCAAAATCAAAAACATTTAGTGGAAAAACCTTTTTTAACTCATAAAGGGAAATAACTTTCCTCCAGAGCTTTATATCCATCTTTAGATAGTTTTATACTCCATCCCAACATATTACATCATATGAATGATTCTCATGAGCTACTTCCTTCCACATTTAATAGCATCATTTCACAGAGTATAATTGGAGACTCTTCACATCTTCACGTTTTAGGATTTTTCACTCTAGTGATGGGAAGATATTGGAATTTTCCCCTCATGATGTGTTCATTAGAGAAAATTTATAGAATCAATAAATTATTGTTTCTTGTGGGAGAGTTGATCATAGTTCTCAGTTATACAATTTCATTCATTTTGAACCCTGTATAGGTTTTCTTTTTCATTTAACATGTTAACTTTTTGGATATACTTTGGAATGAAATAATTGGACATCTAAAATACAAGTATTTTTAGCAATTGAGCACATAGAATTTAGTACTTGGTATTCCTAAATTATCTTGTACCAATGGAGTTTGTTAAGGTTGTGTTCTTGGTAAACAATATGATGATCATTTTCCTAAAGGTAAGGACTTTTGTGATGCCAAACCTCTTGAGTTGGTAAATGGATATCTCAACTCATTTTTTACTCATTCACTTTTGAGGACTAGGTATGCACTTACCTTTATTAAAGACGTCTCATGTTTCTCTTGGGTGTACATTCTTAATTCCAATAGTGATATATTTTTTTGTTTTTAGGACATTCACGTATTTTATGGAGAAATGTTCTTCTCTTTTATCAATAACATATGTGTAGATAATTGGGGAAATTATGCTAATCATGCATTGAAATATTTTTGTAGAGAAAATGGGATTTAGCATTAACACTATGATCCCTATACCCCTCAACTAAATCTATTTGCTAAGAGAAAAAAGAAAAAAAACACTAAAAGAGATGATGGATTACATGATTTTCATAGGTTTAAGGTATTAATTATTCCAATACCTTTTCCCCTATTGTTCAGATGGATTTTATACCTCTATTACTTTCTCCTGCTACCTCCCTAGGATGGATAGTCTTACAAATTGATGTGAAGATAAATTTTATTCATGGTTATTCGCATGAGGTAGTCTAGATGGAGTAACCTCTTAGTTTTTTGTAGTATGTTTTGTCCTGCGGGTTGTCGCATATCTCTCACAGAGGAGGAACATGACAAATCATAGTGTGAAAGATGCACCTTATTGCACCACTATAAGAATTTGATCCATATCTTTGGCTATAGGGGGTACCCTAAATTTTTTCTAAGGTAAGGATCCTTATCTATCAGCCAACTGCAACCTATTTAAAAATATGAAGATCATACTAGATTTATAACATAGTAAAATGACAAATGGATTAAATCTATGTTATTGATTTAGACTAGGAATAGGATGTTGAATTTGATTTTAGAGGCAATTCAAAAAGGGCCAACTAGAAACGAGTTTTAATAATATTTAACCATAGAAATGATGTTGTAAACCATGCACACCATAATATTTTCTGACTTTTAAAATAACTTATAAATGAACAAATTTGACTAGAGGAGAAGCTATGGAATACTTTCCTAGAACATGTTTATCATATAGAAAACTAATGGTCAAGATGATCATAGATCCATTATTTTATTCATCATTATATAATATAGAAAATTAAGAGGAAAACTAACATGAATTTCTTGAATGTATTATTGACTATTGGCAACAAACTTGGTCCTAATTTCACAACAAACCCAATAGTTCATTTATCAAATAGTAGTTCCAGTTTTGGGGAATATAGATCCTCAAATATTAAACAAAAATTATATTTAGAAAAAAAAATGCACCAAGGGTTCGGGCTACATAATGACTATCCTGAGAATTATCTATTCTCTCTACAAATACCATTAATCAGAAAATGTTTACAGTGATAAATAGAATGAAACAGATGAGGAATCAAATGAAGAGAATTATATTTGTTGTTGGAAAAACTATGATTCTCTAGGAAATTATTCAATTTATTTTGTCCTTTTCTTATGTTTCACCCTCCTCAAATGCTGAAAAAATAAAATCTCAAATTATAAAACCACCTATGTAAAAGATAATTCTCTCTTACGTATATGTAGGCGAGGAAAAACTTGCACCCAATATTTGGTTAGCAAAGCATCCTTGGGGAAATCAATGGGAAACCTTTCAATTTTCCATGGGATACTATCCAAAACATTTGTTAACTTGAACTTTGGGGACAATAGTCTCTCATAATCCTGTGAAATTAGGGCAGGATGCTAACCAAAATATTTGTTAACTTATGTTTTGGAGCCACCATTCTCTCTTCATCCCAAAAAATTAGGGCCACACATGCGAGTTCCAAATTATTATGGTTATACTTTCCACATGGATATTCCTTTCCAAGTGTCTTCTCTACATATAGCCGCTTGCGTCTTAGAATTATAGACCTTCATTTTCATTTAAATATGAATGCATTCAAATACATTCGAACATAGATTGTAGGGGGATATTCAAGGAATCAAAAATAGTATTTGAAATCAATCCAAGGTAGTAGTTAAAACAAGCGATAAGTGTTACGAGGGGAAAACTCTCTATGGCCAAGGGTAAACCACAACAAATAGGTATGACTGCAGAAATCAACTCAATTCCAACATATGCTATATGAACTAATGTGCAATATAAGAAAGAGGCCTACCTCGATCCAACGTTTGACAATGTTCTACCATTGAGCACTTCAACCAAAGCTTTATACCTACAATAAGTTCTTAACAAACGAGCAAAGAAAGTATATAGTGATGATATAATGGGGTTATCACATTAGATAGCATAATCCATTAATAAACATTACAAACATGCCCATGAATAATAATCATACATTTTCAATATACCAATAGGACCGGAAAGGAGTATTTCTATTAATAATTGATCAGCAGAAGTGACAACATTACAAACTTCCATGTCGACATGGTTCGAAACTAAGAAATCAAGTTCCTTCCAACTGGGCCTGCACCACTTCAATCCTCCACCAAAGTCAAGCTCATAGGAGAGAGTCAATGAGGTTCTCTCAACAATAGGGAAAGAGATTGGGGGCTGAAAATTAAATTCAGACTTGAGGGACAAAGGGATGCAAACTCAGTATGAAGTAATTTCTCCAGAGTAACTATGCTCTCAAAGTTGAATGCTTTCTCATTTTTTTCCATAGCTCGGAATTGTTCTTTTATATCCTTCAGAATGAAACTGAAAGGCTGAGTCAGAACATTTCCAGTATGTGAAAGGCCAAGGATCATAGATCTTCTGTCGTGACATGGAAACCTGACCTAATTTTTGTATTTTCTTGCACAAATCCTGATGTACATGGGTTGTAGTGGAGAAGCCATCGTATATGCATCTTGCGTAGCTGATAGGGAGCGTATGTGTGGAAAAATGTATATTTTTGGCTATGGATTCTTCAAAAAGGGATGACAAGTCTGCATAGGGAAATGGAAAAAGACCCTTTGTGAAACATAGCAATGGTGAGGAAAATCTTGCTATAACAGATGCCCACTAATGTGTGAGATCAGAGGAGTATCTGCGATGGCCAAAATACATTATAAATAACCTAGAAGTGGATTGGTAGAGAACCAACTGGACTAACTCAATTGCTCATTACATTAAGTATTGACTTTACATACATGACTGCCAAGAATACAATGCAGATCCATGTGGAAAATATATCAAATAATTGTTCACAGACATGAATAGGAAAATACAAATGTGGTTACATGTCAAAAGTTGTCATAGTCATGAACAAGACCCAGTGAAACCAGTCTCAAAATAATTCTGAAGATATCTATATACCATGGAGTACAAACTGATCTCCCATGATCACTGAAGTCAAATAGGTGTTGGTCTAATGAAAAGGAAACAACAACTCAGGAAAGTTGTAGCCACATAGTGATGTCTTCAAGTCTTCTACACAATCAGCCAAGGTGAAAGTCTGTATCATGTGAAAAAATGAGTTGAGGTCGAACATGATGAGACATTGTTTGATTACCGGTCATTGAGGTGTATCGTTAACAAACGTGAGACAACCTACCAATAATAAAATTAGGTATCAATGCATCGAGCACATTTATACAAGTGAGAATAAAGGATTTGGTGCCGAACACTTCATAAATCCATTGATCAGGAGACATTGATGTACTCCCATTTGTCATTGGCGAGAGAGCTTGCCACTAATGAATGCAATCCTCAAGGAACTCACAAAACTATAGGTCTCATATCCAAAATAAATGAGCTGAAGTCAATGGAGAGAGACCCATTGAAAGGAGAGCATTAAGGCTTATCTCATCAGTCAACAGAAGGAAAAAATCAAGAGCTTCATGATTTGGTGGAGATTGGACGAAGAACATGTTCACGAACCAACAACCCTATGCATATTTTGTGTGTGCCAAATGCAAGTGGTACACAAAAAAGACCCTTTGAATAACAACCAATGATGAAAACTACTGAGAAAGGCAAGGAAACCACCAATAACGATAATGGAAACCAAGACACTGCACGAATCCCAAAGTGTGAATAGATGTCTTGCCGTAGAACACAAGGGAAAACACTTAGTCAATGACCAATGATGAAGTGTCAATTGTTGGGTTCAAGGTGACCTACCGATGATGAAAGTAGGGCCAAGGTGGATGATAAGACCATAGTATCATGTGATTCTGAGACAAACTGAGGGTATGGCTAACATGCAAAGTCAAGATTTCTGAGGAGTGGATGACACATGTTGATAGAATTCCTTTGAACAAGAGCATGAGACATACGGTGGAATCCAACAACATAGACTCTATGATGTGACTATTAGATGCAGGAGGCATCTATAATGTTCTCTATAAGGATTGGAAGAGTAACTATTTGGTAGATAAAACTCTGTAACTAGATCAACTTCCTAAGGCCATGCTAAACCCAAAATTATGAAGACGCAAGGAGTCAATAACTTTGTGATATGTTCAAAGGAGACACAACTGCTTCCGAATACAATATAGTACTCCCTTCCCACCCGTCTTTTTTTGTTTTTTTTCATAACAAATGAATGCTATGATACAAAGGAGGGAATGCGTGTTGCAAGTAAGAAAAAATAGTTCCAGCAGTGGAACGTACCTATGCTCAATGAAAGGGAATGCATGCAGGAGATGGACACTTGGGGTGATGTTCCCTCTAGGGTATAGGGTGTCAAATTGCGAAGGATATAAACAAGGCTCTGCTTGGTTGAGGATGAAAAAACTGCTTAGGAAATGGTTTATAACGCAAAGCGAGAACCAACTAAAGGTTCAATACTGCAAGTGAGGGTATGAGATGCAATCACAAATTAATGCCAAAAAATGTCCTTTTTTATGTCTTTTAGTCTACTTGGTGTGAAAAAGGGGTAAACTTGTGTCAAATAGACATATTTTCAAATCCAATTTATGAGTGTGAAAAAGACAAGTTCACTTGACAATCTTTTCTATTTTTTATAACGAGTTAGAAAAGAGATTAAATAAGACTCATGACCTCTCAAATCCAATTTTAACGAGTGTGAAAGGGACAAATAACTCGAGAATCTTTTCGGTTTTTTAGACGAGTCGAAAAAGAGATTAAATAAGACTCGTTTCTAGGAGTCTGCGGGTAATAAGGTCATATGTGTATGAATGAGAAATGAGTTTCATCATAAAGTCATGTATCGAATTATAATGGACTCCCGGTCCTAAGGAAAAAACTCGGCATGGGCATTGAATGAAAGAGAGGATATAACTAGGGTACCCATTTTTGGTAAGTCTCTGCCATTTATTAACGACGCTACTTATAGCAGATGGAGGGTCATGCATCGTAATAAATAGGGTTCGTACCTAAGGCGTAAAAAGCGGTAGTCAAAGGATAGTGAAAAATGCATGATGGAATGAATACCTATCCTATATGCTAGGTTATGAAAATACCTGCATGAGGAGACGAATGACCAACCGTGACATTGAAATCCGCAAGAAAACTGAGTCAAAACTACAAAAACCAACTTAAAACCATTCTTGAATTAGTCCATTAGGTTAAAAAATAACATGAAACTATATAAAGTGGGTAAAAATAACTTATAAATAGTAATAAAATCACAAAATACTGTATCATTTTGATTTTTACCCAAATAGTGCAATTTGGACTAAAATACCTCCAAGATTCAAACAATGATTGTGGGAGCATCAGGAAACAAAATCATGAACTGTATGGATCAGGTAACTCTTCATCTCCTTCTCTTCAAATTCAGTGGATTATATTTTTGAATTAGATTTCCATTTTTTAGTTTTTGAGGGCATAAATTAGAATTTTTGGTATAAGCAGGCTTCCTTGTATAGGTCGCATGTATGACTAGGTATACGCCCCTTTCTCAACCACAGGGAGCGTGTATTGAGCCCTACACACAACTTTGGTCAATTAAGTCGTGTATATGTACTCAATTGGCAAAACAAAAGGGGTTCTTAACTCATTAAATGATTTTTTTTTGCAAGATGGTCTTGGAATGGAGAGAGCGAGAACATGAGGAGGTAGATGCAGCTGTGGATCAGGATCCATTGGCTCAAGAGGCTTTAAAAATATGTGGTTTGTACAAGTTTCGGGATCTCAAAAGAATGAGGGCCCAAGTGAGGTTGTTGGAAATGTTGGTGGGTTATTCGGATCCTGATAGCGAGAGATTTATCCTTGATGGACAACCATTAAGGATCGAAGTAGAGGACATCTACTTCTTGATTGGTCTATCACACTGAGGAGAGGTTGTGAACCTCAATTCACACAAAGTAGGGAGTGGGATGAAGATCGAGTAGTATATCGAAGCCCACTGTATAACAGGAACTCCCATGGTGGGAAGTCAAGTCCCCATCCAGGAAATCAGTAACCTCAGTTTGAATATCATTGTGCTCATGCTTACCAGGATCATAGGTTTCACCTCATTGCATCAAGCATCGAGACTGCTTATGTTTTACGCAGTGGAGTGTGTGAGATCCACTGTCTATGATTGGTGTACCTCACTCCTAACCAATATGAAAGGTCAGTTGACAGAGTGTAAGAAGGGGGGTAAGTGAAACTTCGGGTTTTCCTTTATTCTTTGCATCTTCTTTTTTGAGCGGGTTCTAGATCTGAGACCTAGAGTGGAGATCCTTCCTAGGGGACCACATGATCCATCCATGGCACAGTGGATCGAGGTCATGAGATGGCAGGGGGGAGGTAGGGTGTCAACACCCTACAATGATGATTTTTTCTTCTGGTGGTGGAGACAAATCATTTCTCTGGACACCTATCCCTATGAGGGGATCAATTTCATAGGACACCCAAATATGCCTCTTCCACCAAGAGCTGCCAATGGCACCATAGGTAAACAAATTTACATATTTCATTTTTTGTATTTTTGTACTTAAGGAAACAAAAATATTTTTGGATGGTGTTTTAAATATTAACTAGATATTTGTGTAATCGAAGACGCGGGTTTGTGACGGCCAGAGGGATTCCTACAGAATAGGCAGAGGAAGATGGGAGATGAGGCAGTGGGGTGAGAGGTGGAGAGAGTCCTACAGAACGTGCAGGGTAACCTGTCTCATTTGACACAGAGGATTCCTATGGTTTAGGTAGAGGATCTACCTGAATCCATGCAGTGGTAGGTTTTTGGTGTACCCAGAGCATGGGCACGACTCTTTCGATGTTTCGCAAACACCGTGGTTTGCTACCATGATACACATCCCATGACACATGCGTATATGTCATGGGATATGTACATCGGTTGTATATGTATTTGAGGGTTTTAGCCCCATTTTTTGTAATATAGACACCATATTTTTTAAATATATAAAAAGAGATTTTCGTCTTAACTTATATCTTACAATGTGTACATTGATTTAATGGTTTTCTTTTCTTTATTAATGTGACAAATGCCAATTTAAAGCATAATTATCATAGGCATCGGATACATGATTAGAACTCCTAGGAATGTGATAATTTGTAATAAAATCAGATTGTCGTTATAAAAGACGTACCTGTAGGAATCAACGGAGTAAAGTAGGATCGTGCACGTGGTAATGACCATTCAACTGACATACTACTTGGGAATCCAGTCGAACTTTTAAAGAGAGAATACCATGAGATATAAAATCACACAAAATTTCTACGACGACACTATATTCGACCACATTATTCATGGATGTCCCTAGGCATGCACCACCTGAAGATACCAGCAGACCCTCGGGTGAGTAAACCACCCAAGTGGCTGAAGCCAAGTTCTGTGTATGATGACTAGCTCCATCTATGAATCCTAGGTAGATTGAAGACTCTGTTGACATCTACCAACAAAGGGAAAATGTGATAAGCAAGCTAAAGATAATAGAAAAGGAAAAAATAGATGTATATACACTAAATTTACATTAGTATACAAATATTTTTTCCCAATCCTAGGGCTCAAGTGTAGTACCTTTTCAAGTAGATCCCATTTCTGGGCTCGACCAACTTATTCCCTTCATAATCTTCCAACTCATAGGCTCCTTTTTCTAGTACCCATTGCACGATGTAAGGACCGTGCCACATGGGTTTAAACTTGCCTGCCCCTAGGGGTTCTTTGCCTTGATCATACAATAGTACAAAGTCACACTCAGCATACAACCAGGGACAGATAGACTTGTCGTATTGCACCTTAACACGTTTCTTGTTTGTCTTGATAGATGTAAAGGTGTCCCGACACTTCTCGCCAAGACTCTCTAGGTGCACACGGCGTCACTTTAAATCCAAAGTGTTAGGTAGGAGCTCAACTGCCAACTTGAGAGAAGGGATTTTGCATTCAATGGGAAGGATAGACTCCACACCATGCACTAACTGAAAAGGGGAAAAATTGTTGGTAGTCTTAATCGAGGTTTGGTATGCCCAAAGTGTGGGATATAGCATGATGTGCCAATTGGAATTACTCCGACTAACATTTTTTTGCAATATGGTCTTGAGAGACTTGTTGACGGCCTCTACTTTCCCATTTTCCTAGGGGTAATAAGGAGATGAATGACCATGTCTAAACTCCAGCTTAGATGCTAGCTCTACCATCATTTCATTCTGAAAGTGACTACCATGATCAGTGACAATCTCACTCGGGATACCAAACCGGGCGATAATTTGGTTGAACACGAAGGAGGTTGCAGTATTCTTGTCGTATTTTATGGTAGGCATGGATTTAGCCCACTTGGTAAAGTAGTTGACAACCACGATAATGTGTTGATGCCCTCCAACCAAAGTGGGGTTGCAATCAACAAAATCAACCCCCCACTTGGTGAAGGTTTCGACGGTAATGACTGGGTGAAGAGGGTCTGGGTGCGAGCACATTTTTCAAGTGAACACCTCGCAAGGGTGACACTTCTTAACTGCTTTGATACAACCTTTAAACATAGTGAGATAAAAATAACCGACTCACAGGATTTTTTGGGCTGTCACAAGCTCAGATAGGTGACCACCACAAGTGCCTTAGTGGAAATCGTTTAGGACTGACTCGGATTCCTCACGATTTAAAGTGTCGCCGATGATAGTATACTTTTTGGCTTGATATCTAACATGCCATCGATCATCTCGCGAGAGATGTTGAGCAAAATTCAAGGTTTGAAGATATAAAACAATGTCTCCATAGCAGGGGTCGGATGAAGAGGCAAGGAAAATGTGTTCGTTTACAAATGAATCGACATGGATAACATCCTCGTCTAATCGTGGAAAATCGGATACTAACTCTGCAAAAACTAGTGATTTATTGGACTTGGTCGAAGCAAAGTCGAGATCGAATTCTTGTAGGATGAAAATCCCTTTATTATATTTCTCTCCTATGATACACCTAGTGAGGATGTATTGAAATGGATTGACATTAGCAACCACAGTATTTTTTCAAAGCAATATATAGTGACCTAAACGTTGGACTGCGTGAATGACAACCAAAGCTAGTTTTTCGACATGAGCGTAATTAATCTCAAGACCAACTAAACTTTGACTGAGATAGTAGATGACGTGCTCATGGATCTCATCATCCTACTAAACTAGAACCATACCAATCGTCTCTGCATATGCGATGATATACAACAAGTAATCTATATTGTAATCAAGAGATTTCAGTAGACGAGTTGATACCAAGGCTTTCTTCAAAGTGTCAAAAGACTCCTAGGCTCACTCATCCCATATAAAAGGGGTGTATTTCTTCAATAGGTGCATGAAACCCTTAGTGATATTGGCATAATTCACTATGAATTGACGTAGAAATTTATCTTTCCCTTGTAAACCTTGAAGTTGTCTAATCGTGCATGGTGGAGGAAACTGAAGTATTGCCTCAACCTTAAGAGGATCTACCATGATCCCGGTCTCATAAACTAAAAATCCTAAGAGACGACCAGACTTAACGCAGAATATTCATTTATGAGGGTTTAACCGAATTATATAGTAACGACATCTTTCAAAAACTAGCTGAAGGTGTATAACATGATCCACTCTTTTGCAAGAGTGAGCAACAATATCATCAAGGTAGGCTTCGACTATGTGCTTGAGATCATGAAAAACGAAAGTCATGGCATGTTGGAAGGTTGCTACGGCAATTTTAAGGTTGAAAGGCATTTTCTGGTATGCAAAAGTACCCCAAGGACACATAAATGTCATCTTGTGTTGGTCCTCAAGATTGATCTAGATTTGGTTATATCGTGAAAATCTGTCCATAAAAGAAAATATTTTGGTTCCTCCACACTCATCGAGAATCTGATCAATGAAAGGTGTCGGGAAGTTATCTTTAGGACAATCCTTGTTCAGGTCACGAAATTCCATACACACACAGATGGTTTGATTTTTACTCATGAGAACGGGTTTGGATACCCATTCGGTCAAGCGAACCAGGTAGATGAAGCTAGCATTAAGTAGCTTCTCCACCTCTACCTTAATAGCAGGGGCCTTTCTAGGATTTATATCTTTGAGATGTTGTCAAATAGTTTTATCATCTGGATAAGTCCTAATCTCATGTTCAAAAATACAGGGGTCGATACCTAGCATCTCTTCATATGACCAAGTGAATACATCTTGAAATTCCTTGAAGAGTTTGGTGTAGATCAGAATTTCTTTTGGCGAACAATTTGCACCTATATTTGCATTCTCAATATTTAAAGGGGTACGAGAGATATTGATTGAGATGGTAGGAGAAATAATCGCCATATTTCCTTCAACATAAATGTCATGTGTATTGAGTGGAACTATGGCGTGATCAAATATCTCACTCAAGGTAGACTAAAAATCATTTTGCTCGATTCTTTCTATACTTGGGAGAAAATAAGATCGATGATTCATATCATCCCAAGGTCTTTTGGAACCATTCATGGCTTTGAGGATGGATTCATCCAAGGGAAAAGTCCCATATACGAAATCATGTGGGCAGGATGACGAGGTGGCCCATATAGGAATGAGAATAGGAACCTTCTCGTATGTCAGTGAGGTAACAGGATCAGGATCAGCATAAGAGTTTAGAACAACTTGATATGCAATATCCACTGTCGATAGTGGCATAGCCATGCCAATGTGAAACTTTCCTTCACCCGATGAATTTGGAGAAGGTAGGGTCCATGGATCACTAAAATAGGAAGTGTGGAAAGGTATGGACCTCTTGGTTGAAGCAGGCCTACTAGACATGGCGTAAACGTGGTGAATCAGTGTCGAGAAGTCGAAGGTACCCATGAGGGAAGAATACATTTTGACACCGATATTCTCAGTTGTCAACTGATAATTTTCGATCACAGGCATCGACGGTCCAAAAAATTCATTAGGACTAGAGTATGCAAAGGATAACCGATCTATAGTCATGATCTCCCCTTGATGAGGAAAAAAAATTATACAGAAAATGGACGATATGATAGTGACCATATCATAGGTCAAATTGTGAACTAGTAACAGGTTATAATCGAGAGGCGCATAAACTACCTCTACTTCCACCTCTACTATATTCCCACCTAAATGTACCAAAAAGGTGGGGAGAATACCATGAGGGCAGAAGGAATGACAATCAAATGTAGTCAACATGTTCGATGACCTGGAAAGGGTCGAAGAAACAAGAGGTTTCCAATAGACCAGGGACATCGCATAGGTGGCAGCACCTTCATCAATGACTTCTCGTTTGATAGTATACTTGGAATATTCCATGTGGATTTGGAAAGCCAAATGGTAGGGTAAGAGAGGCTTCACATCCGTGACATCAAACTTGATGAGTTTCGAGGCACCAGGCTCTAGAGCTCCTAAGGAAGAGAGAAAGGCATTCCTCTGTGATGGACACGTCTGGAGTACCTCCAAAGCCAACAACGTACAAGGTGTTTGGCCCAAATCCTCAACGATAGAGTAGTTATGGGTGGCTCTAGAATTAGGGTTGTGAGTAGAGTGCTTGAGTACTCCTTTCAGAATACGGGGCAGTGGCTCTGGTTTCTCAATCTATAGGTTCGTCTCTAGAGGGGGAGGAGGAGCTTCTAGGATGGTACTAGCTTTTGAAGAGCTATAATCTCAAAAATAGGTGGCTACATCAATTTTTGCATCGACCATATTGATACAAACACAGTCTCCATATAGCGATGGTGGGTTTTTACCTCCACCAGGCACATTTCTGGCATTCGAAGAGCTCGAGGCTAAGTGTTGATTGTGTGGGAATGGATTCATCAGCACAACGGGTGGTAGATTTAAAAGTCTCACAACCTCCATGAGTTTGGGTCATTAATGTGTAAGGTGGTCATCGGTACAAAGTTTACAAGGAAACTTCACCTTACATTTCTCTTTCTTTCCCTCTCCAGCATTATCATTATGTTTCCCATTATTATCTTTGTCTTTAGGTTTGTTGCTATTTTTCCCACCCTTATGGCTGTTTCGACCTTTCCTTTTATTCCCATCTGGTTGATGGTCATCATTTGGGTTTTTCGACGATTGCATGGAATGGACATCTGTCAACTGGGTGGGTTTGGAGGATCTTGACAAAGAAGACCCTCTGACAAACTTCATTGCTAAGTCTGCAGGATTTACATTGGTGGATCCTACAATGCCATCGGCATGAGGTCCACATTTTTTCCTAGGATCATAATTTGACTGTGGTGCTTCTGGAAGAAAGTGATATAACATCCCAGACTGAGCATATATTAAATCTAATTGTTGGGCTCTAAAGATAACTTCTTCCTCGTTAGAGACCCCAGAAGTAGCAACGTCCTTCGAGATAGGAGGCTGAAAACACTTTAGAAATCATTCTAGAAGAAAGTTCGGGGGTATGGGGGTCTTAATCAACCTCCTCCATCTACACCACTCCTGGATATGATCCAAGATATGAGTGGTGGTGTCTTGGTGTAAAGTCAACAAAAGTTTGAGGCCAACATCATAATGAATGGGCAACTGAAAGTGGTTGAGAAAGTCCACCACCGATTGATTAAATGATCCATATGTTTGCCTGGGTATCTCAATATACCATTGTGAAGAAACTCCAATGAGAGTGTGTTGAAACAGTTGTAATCTAATGGAATCGTGGTTCATGTAATTCGATGAGCACCAAAGGTGAAAGGTAGTGATGTGTTCACCAACGTCCTCTCCATTCTTCCCCTCAAACTTTGGTATGTCTGAAGGAATTTTGGTGGGGACAGGGGGCCATGAGGGATCATGAAGTACTTGGTCATTCATTAACTTAGCAAATTCTGGCAAATTGATCGTGGCTAGAAAAGGGAGATAGGGTTGCAGCATCGAGCCCCATCCTCCCATGAAAGATTGTGCGTTGGGAACTACATTCCATACAGGATTCAGGTAAGTACCAAAGCCCTGTTTGGAATTATAAAGCCCTCCTTTGGGATGATTCGTATATGATGGGTTGGGCATCATTCCAGTAGGAATGTTATGATAAGGAATATAAAAATAGCCCCCGACCAGATTAGATCCGTCCTGGGGGTTGTTAAAATTACCCCCAACCGAATTGGATCCAGGTTGGGGGTTGCCCAAAGTGTAAGACTGACCTCCTCTAGATGGAAATCTGGAGGATTGAAGTGGATTCGTCATATCAAAATTATTGGTCGGAATCGGCACCAAAGGGGTAGGGATATGGGGCAGAACTTGTCTGCCCGCTGGGTTGTTCCATCCAACTATAGAAGGATTATATCTAGGGTTAGGAAAAGGGACACTTCCTATAGTGGGATTCATTTGGGGAATATGAGAATCACCAAATGGGAAATGCGTGTAAGGAGGTGTAGTACCTCCAAGTCCAAATCTAGCATTAGGGCCAGCAACTGGGATGGCAGTTGAAAACTCTGACATGAAGTTAGGCATACCATATGAAAATGGGCTAGAATCCATAGGGATGGACCGAACATTGTAACTTGGTGAGTGGCTGAAACCCCCAAAAGGGTTTGCGGAAAGAGATGAATAATTAACTACAGGTCGAGCCATAATACCGGTATAAGCCTCCGACCCTACAACTGTAGTGGCTGCAGGAGTCGAAGGGGTGCCATTAATTATAGTGGGTATGGGAGTCAAAGAACACCCATTGTTCTGAAGAATGGACTCAATACTCATCCTTGTGGAACCACAAGTCTAAAAGGTGGATGTGTGTGTACCATTCCTGATAACTCTACACCTTTTAGAAGGCAAGAACTCGAAAATTGGTGGTAACTGTAACAATCGACGGGACCGGCGAAGAATTTGGTCCAACTCCACAATGACTTATGACTCTACAAAATAAAAATATATCCTAAGGCCAACTAGTAATCAAAGAGAATACCAAAAAGTCAAATGACCAATATGCATGCAAATGGGCTAAAGTGGTTGAGTGGCCTCCCTCTCTAAAGAAGGTATGTCTCATCCAACAGGGACCTGTGACTCCCTGCTAAAGTTTGGAGGTAACATAATCAGTTATAGGGGTCCTCGTGGGATTAACAACCAATTGGTCAGATCCCTCTGGAGAGGTAATCCTCCATAAAGGTTGTGTTTTTTCCGACCCCTATCTGACCCAGGGTACAAGTAGAATAACCCTTGCAAGTAAACTATGAGATACCTAAGTCAAGCAACTAATAAACCACTGTATAATCGATGTACAAGAGAGAAATTGTAAGTCTAGATCACTGTATGGGCAGGGTATCAAAGCCAAAAACCTTGAAAGAACTGCCTCTCATAGAAGTATGGGTACTAGCAAGATCCCCAAATACGAATAAATCCACAGAAATATCTCTGATGCGAGGTGAGTATCCAAAGGTTATCCCTTCAACTAACTTCACGGGACCTCGTGATTAACTCTGGTGTGAGAGGAGCCTCCTGATATTACCAATTATACAATGGAATTATCAACTCCCTGTCTCAGACACATATGTTGATTTAATTGCCTTGGAGAAGTTTACTCACAAAATCCTATTCCAAGGCACTAAATCCTAGACTAGTTTTTGCACCCTAAAAAATAAAATCGTGACAAATCAATTTTAGTTTAAAGAATAAATTTTATTAGGCATGATTACTCAAAAGGGTATGTAGGCAAAACTCATAATGTTATGACTCTACAAGAAAATGAATATGAATATAATGCAAAGTTTATCTTTAACTTTTCGATGAATAATATGCTAATAAAAGAAGTGCAATTTTCAATTTCAACTTTGCAATTCAGAAGTAAAATGCAATCTTTCGCTAAATGAACTAAGATAATGGTAAAAGTTCAAAGACGAAAATGTTAACCAATGCAAAATGCCTTATTTTTTTTGTATTTTCAATATATTAAAGAGAAAATTCATGGACTGTAAAACAACTTGATATATAAATTCTACTGTGTATAAATGAAATAACTCAAGAAAAATACCAAGTAGCAAAGAAAACAGCCCAGGATTCAAGGACACACAAGGATGAAAAACAAAGAGAAATACTACGCCCAAAAATTCAACTCCCGACAAGTTTTCCGTCAACCCAGAGAAAATCAGCAAGCACTACAGAGACCTACGAAGGCTCAACAATCATCAAATCTCACCCAGCAATCACTAAACCAAGAAAACAAGCAAAGGGAAGTGGTATACATGACTGTTCAGGAGAACATGGTGTATATACGCATCTGCAAGTGAGACAACAAGCGGGTAAACGTGACTGTCGGGGAAAAAGGAGCGTATAGACTTCAAAACAAGGCCAAGAAAAGTCAAAAAGGCTGGAAACTCAGACCTAGAGTGAACAAAATTCGTCGAGCAGTGATACGACAAGAAACACAAACGAAAAAGATTAATGCAATAAGAAAAATTACTTCAACCCTTAGAATGAAGATCCTCCCTAGTGGATTCACCAATTCTGTTACGAGGGAAAAACTCTTTATGGCCAAGGGTAAACCACAATAGACAGGTATGACTGCAGAAATCAACTCAATTCCAACATATTCTATATGAACTAATGTGCAAGATAAGAAAAAGGCCTACCTCAATCCAACGTTTGATGATGTTCCACCGTTGAGCACTTCAATTCAAAGATTTATACCTGTAATAAGTTCTTAACAAACAAGAAGAGCAAGTATATAGTGATGATATATTGGGTTTAGCACATTAGATAGCATAATCCATCAATAAACATTACAAACATGCCCATGGATAATAATCATATATTTTCAATATACCAATAGGTTGGGAAAGGAGAATTTCTATTAATAATTGATCAACAAAAGTGACAACATTACAAACTTCCGTGTCGGCATGGTTCGAAACCAAGTTCATTCCAACTGGGCCTCCACCACTTCAAACCTCTACCAAAGGCAAGCTCATAGGAGAGATTCAATGAGGTTCTCTCAACAATAGGGAAACAAATTGGGGGCTAAACACTAAGTTCAGACTTGAGGGACAAAGGGATGTAGACTCAATATGAAGTAATTTCTCCAGAGTAACTTTTCTCTCAAAGTTGAATCCTTTCTCCTTTTTTTCCATAGCTTGGAATTGTGTTTTTATATCCTTCAGAATGCAATTGAAGGGCCGAGTTGGAATGTTTCCAGTATGTGGAAGACCAAGGATCAAAGATCTTTTGTGTGACATGGAAACCTGACCTCATTTTTGGCTTTTCTAGCACAAATTCCGATGTACATGGATTATAGTGGAGCAGACAACGTATACACATCTTGCATAGTTGATAGGCAACGTATATGTCGAAAAATGTATATTTTTGGCTCTGGCTTCATTAAAAAGGGATGACAAGTCTGCATAGGGAAATGGAAAAAGGCCCTTTGTGCAAGATAGCAATGGTGAGGCAAATCTTGCTATAACAATAAGTGGCATGATTTGATGAGTTGGGAATGATATTTTAAATGTGAACAAGGAATTAGATCAAACAAGTGCTAAGGGGATTTATTTGAGGAATCAAGCAAAATCCTTGAAATTAGGTCGAGGAAACATTTCAAATAGGGAAAATATGAGTAATTGGACTTGATATTGAAATCCAACCAAGGAAATGGATAGAACATGTGAGAAGGGTAATAATTGAGGAATCAAGTATGATATGGAAATTAGTCAAATGATACTTTCCAAACAAATGACAGGGCATATAATAGAGGAAACAGTATTGATCGTGAAATCAAGTAAAGGAAATAGTTTGAACATGTGAAGGAGGGAATAAATTGTTACTTCATATGAAAGAAAAGTGTAGATTGGGAGCAGACAAAAAAGGTGTTAAAATTTTGTGAAGGATTTGGAAAAGTGTACAAGATAAAGGGAATTTTGTCTAACTGTCAAGGAATCCTTGAGTATGTGAAAACTATGAAGGTAAGGCTTGGTTTCAAACGTAATTATCCATGTAAGTTATTTAGGATAAAAAAAGGTGATAAAATCAATTCCTTCAATGGGATGGATCCTCCCAGTGAGGTGCCAAGTCCTATAAGCTAGGGTGAGCATATCAATGACTTAGTCCATTAGGCTATGGAGTCAAAAAAATTCTTATTATCAAACTCTTCTTTTCAATAGTGGAATATTGTAGTGGAAATAATGTCGGAAAACAAAAATAAATTCTAAAAGGTTGAGAGTAAAATGCAGGGGATTGATTAAAAAAATAGAAACCTGTAAGTGTATAGATTTCCACAGTTAACCATAATGTATGAGCCTGACCTTTCTAGAAAACATTGTGTCATATGTTTTTAAACATTCAACATTTTGAGTGGACACTCCACCCATCATCAGGGACGGTTGAATCTCCATTGTCCCTAATAGTGGGTGGGGTTTCCACCCAAAAGATTGGACATTTGAAAACTAATGAAATTTTTTTTTCCAAAAATCTCAAGCTCGTGCAAAATAGAAACCTTCCTACCTAACCTATCTAGAAAGTATACCTACTAGGTCACATGGCACTACAAATGAAACCATGTACACAATTTGATAAGTCAATGAGAATTGTCCATGCATAGGGTTGAGAAGATGGTAGATGCCATTGAGGTTTGGGAAGTAAAATGTCAAGACACATACCCAATGCCTACAATATGTTCCCAAGAGGGGAAAAACACTACTTGAGGCACAAACAAGATTACATAAATGTTCACTAACACTGCAAGAACAATGGAAATGAGTGGAAACAAAGGAAAAAAATGAAACCCATTTCCAATACTTCTTTGTTACTTTGATTTATAAAAATTCTTGTCCGTCCATGTTGCAACTAAATCTTAACAAAGGATCACTTATTCAATGTATTTGGGCTCAAAATTAAGTTCAAAATAAAAATAAAAATTGTCAATAAAAGTCAAATATTCACTTTTCATGACTTTCTTAGATGTAAGATCATTATTTCTCTTCTCAATGTCACCATTATTATCAAGGATTCCATCAAATTTCAATATCTAATGTTCTAATGTTTATGAATTTTGTGCCTCATATCTAGCTACATATTTACGGAAATACCCATCTTTGTTGCCATATTTTTCTTTATGTTCTTCATTATTATGGATTTCTTTGAAATCCGTATTGTTATGGATAGCTTAGAAATATTCTTATTGAATTTAAATGCCCCTTCCTCCTTCATTATTAGGATAAATATTTATAGCATTTTTTTCCTCATTGTGATTGAGAGAAACTAAATATACTTTCTCATCAAGCATGTAGCAATGATTGTAAAATTTCAGACCCCAACCCAGTTTTAGTCTCGCTGTTTTTTCAGCCAATGTTTAATGCCCAAACCAAGATTTATTACAACCAATTAAACTCAGCATAAAAATAAATTGCAGAACTAAAACATGAGGATTTTGAACATATTTTTAATGCATAAATAAAATATATCAACAACACATAAAAAATTAGAAAATATAACTCAGTGATTTTTGGTCTAACAATGACCCTGGAAAAACACACAAGAGGAAAACCCATGAGAGAGGGAGTTTTTATTATTTAGGAGCTTCTGAGAAATTCTGTTACAACATATTCATCTTCAGAAATTTAATGACAAACGTATCTCGATAACCATGCCAAGTCTTCACATAGGAAATGAGAAAAACTCCTTAAAATCCTTTCTAGAATTTTCTGCAACAAAGTACAGATCTACTCCTCTTTTTTTGTGCCTCCAAATGGATGTACGGATGCCTCGAAATTCATGCCAATAGAAGAAAAACAATTATGGGTGTATTAATGGTTGTACGACCTCCTAGAAAACGGTGCAAAACTTTCTGGAAAACACACACAACAACCCACCATGATTTCTGTGCAATAAAGAGGTTGTATGGACTATAAAAATCCATATTGTATGGACTATGTACAATGGTTGTACCTTCCTCGAAATGTATGCCAAAACTGAACCATACAGAATGTGCAATACAATATTGTACGACCAATAATTAATGTTGCTCCCCTTTATCAATTTATGTGCCAACAATAGATTGTATGGACCCCAAAATCCATATTGTATGGCCTCCTATGTATGATGAACCTCTTGCCTGAATTTTTGTGCTAGTTTCCTGCCTTGGAATGTGTTCCCTAGCTCTCAGAAATAGCCTCTTCCTCAATCTCAAAAATCTACTCTTTCTCTCTCTCAAAAAATGTCTCAAAAACCCACAATGGGTGCACCCTTCTTACCCTAATCAACCTCATGAGGGAATTTTAAGAGTCTCTTCATCTAATGGTAGAGATTAGATGAAATCAACGGTGGAAAAAAAATCACTTTATCCACCCACTTTCCCTAAATCTCAAAAAGTCACCTTTTAATTTGTATCTCACAAATTAAATGACTAGGATCCATATTAGGCACTCTCTCACCCCTTAGGAGCCTAGGTGATGAAAAACACTTTCCTAGGTACTTTTTAATTACATTTTTAACACTCCCTCTTAACGAGGAAAGTGTTACTCACCACTCCAAGCTTGATCCTAAAAAATACAAACTTACATCTACCCAATTATTTGGTGAGTATGTTTGCAACCTGATCCTCTGTATATATGTATTGTAGCTCTACAACTCCTCTCTAAACATAGTCATGGATGAAGTGATAATGAATATTGATATGCTTAGACTAGTCATGAAAAACTAGATTCTCTGAGAGTTTAATGCAACTCTGATTGTCACAGTAAATCAAGGTAGGCCTCAACTGCACACCAAACAATCCCACTAGCATCTTGTGAAGCCAAAGGGACTTACAACTGGCCTAACTGGATTCCATCTACTCAAGCTCTACAAAACTCAAAGCTAGTGACCTTTTCTTTTAACTGAACCAAGACACAAATATTGAGCCCAATCTAAAACAACACCCTAAAGTACTCTTCCTGTCACTGACACATCCTACCCAATCTAAATTTGTATAGCCAACCAGATGAACTCCATATCCTCTCTTATAGTCCATACCATAATATACTGTACCACAAAGATACTTGAGCGCATGTTTTTCTGCCACCCAGTCCAGTCTCCTAGGCTCCACCATGAACTGAGTGAGAGCGTTGACATAAAAACAAATATTTTTCCTAGTATTGACCAAATACATCAATGACCTGATCAACTAATGATATAAAGTGGAACCTACCAACTGTGACTCAGAAGCATGAAGAATATTCTAGTTGGTAATCATGGGAGTGGTAATAGGCCTACAATCCTCCATCTGAAATCTCCTCAGAATGTCACACACATACTTCCGTTTTCCCAGGAAGATGTGTCTAGGTTCCTACCAAACCTCCAATCCCCAAAAATAGTGCATCAGTCCAATATTAGTCATCTCAAACTCTGAAGCAAAGCTCTCCTTGTAGTTGTTGATGAGTCTCTTTTCCCCTATAATGAAAATATCATCCACATATATAAATATAATGAGAGGATCCTCTCTAACCACAATGAAGCATAGGTTGGGATCCGCCTCACTCTTCTTAAAGCCCAACTGCTACAAATAGGCATCAATCCTCGATTACCAAGCTCTAGGAGCTTGTTTCATCCCATACAATGCCTTCTTCAGTCTACACTCATGATACTCTCTTCCATGCACCTCAAATCCCAATGGCTACTCAATATTCACATCCTCCTATATGAGACCATTCAGAAATGTGGTCTTCACATCCATCTAGTGGATCTTCCAACCCATCTTTGTTGCAATGGAAATCATTTCCCTGATCGAGGTATATCTAGAAACCCGTGAAAAGGTCTCATGATACTCGACTCCCTTAAACTGTGAAAAACCCTGAGACACAAAGAGATCTTTTTACTTCCCAATGCTTCCATTTGCAACATGATTGAGTTTATAGAGACACCTGGAATTCACTACTCACTTCCCCTCGGGTCTAGGAACAACTACCCAAACATCATTCTTCATGATGGAATTGTAATCTTCCATCATGGAATCTCTCCAAACCTGTCTACTAG
The DNA here is from genome assembly GCA_032191745.1 of Picea mariana. Taxonomy (NCBI): domain Eukaryota; kingdom Viridiplantae; phylum Streptophyta; class Pinopsida; order Pinales; family Pinaceae; genus Picea; species Picea mariana. Next base: position 45,123 of record JASDQU010509698.1, read on the forward strand.
TAGCCTCCTCAAAATTCGAAGGCTCAAACTCTTGAATATTTCTCACCATCACGATGTAGCTACAAAATCTCTCAGGAGGTTTACTCTCCCTCATTGTCTATCTAGGATTCCCCACTGAACCCTGTGCCTCCCTCAAAGTATCATGAAGCCACTTGGGCTTACTCCTCTCTAAAGTGGTTTCCCATGGAGGGGACTTTCCCTAATCAACCCCATATGCTAAAGACTATGATCCTGAAGTAGAAATTGGAGTACTCAATCCTGAACCCTATGGATCGGTAACCTGTGAACCTGAAATCTATGGTCCTATCATCTGTGAACTAGTCGTCACCGAAACTAGTGTCCCCGAAATCTGTGTCATTGAGTTCTGTTGTGGACTCACCTAAATCTGAGGTGAATATTTCTCACCCCTCTCTACCCCTCATGACTTCCTAAAGGCTTTGTCCTCCTCAAATCTAGCATACCTCCTCAAGACAGTCTTCCTAAAGGAAGGAAGGTATATACAAGAATCCTTTGAAGTATTTCTATACCCAACAAATATCCCTCTCTATATCGTGGGCTATATCTTTGTCCTCTTCTCAAAAGGGACACGTGAATAATTGATGCACCCAAAAATCCGAAAGTGCCCCACCTCAGGCTTCTTCCGAGAAAAGCCTCCTCGGGAATCATGCTCCCCACAGCGTTGTGAGGACTCCTATTCTGCAGATAAACTGCAATGTAGCATGCCTCATCCCAAAGAAATAGTGGCAGCCCATGATCATGTAGGATGTCTCTCGCAACACCAACATGGCCTTGTTCTTCCTCTTAGAAACCCCATTCTGATGTGGGTTGTAAGGAATAATTAACTCTCTCCTGACGCTCTCTCCTGTACAAAATTCCTTGAAGTCCTTGGAGGTATAATCACCCCCATTTTCTGGCCTCAGAACTATGACTTTCTTCCCTGTCTAGTTCTCCATAAGAGTTTTGAGCTCTTATAACTGAATGAAGACCTTTCCTTTGGTATTCATGAAGAAAATTCAAGACATTCATGAGAAGTCATCAATGAATATAACATAGTATAAAAAACTAGTCAACGATGCCGAAGACATTGGGCCACACACATTTGAATGAATAAGATCAAGGATCCCTGTTGCTCTATTGTCACTGCTAGGAAAATAATTCTTAGTGTACTTTCCCAAAGCACACCCCTTGCATAATTCCTGGTGCTCTATACTGAAATATGGAACTCCAGTCACAATCTCCCTCAGCACTCACAAAGCCCCATGGTGAAAATCTTCCATTTGCCTATGCCATAGCTCACATAAGTCATTGTTGCTGGTAGAATGAAACAATGCTCTCACTGGATGAAACGTGATCTTGTATAGATTCTCATATTGAGTCCCAATCACTTTGGCCAAAGTGATACTGGACCCTTTAGGGAAAAGGAGCACCTTCCCATCATGGAACAAGACCTCATAGCCCCTCTCCTCAATAGAAAAAACTGATACTAAGTTCTTCTTCAAGCCCAGAACATATAGGACCTCTCCCAACAACATGGGATGCAAATACTCCCTCTGAAATGATACAGTCCCACAACCAACTTCCTTGACCACCGGGTCATCTCCAAGAACTACCTCAACATCTCCAATATGTGTAAGGTCTATTGTAATATCCCCAAGGATGAGCGTTGTTGTAATTATGAATTGTACACATGTTTTGTAGGTTGGTGATCCAAGTGTTGATAATCTAGTGGTATTATGTGTTTATTAGGCTAGAGAGCCTAAGTGTTAAAGGCCAAAAGCTTGTTTTTGTATATGTAATTATGTAGAACATTAATAAAAATATAAAAATCGTTGCGTACAGACTGACCACGTAGAAAGAGGGATGAGGAACTAAGCTTCCACATAGTGGGTAAGGGAAAGGGAGTTGAAAGGTTGGAAAGAGAGGCTAAGTGTTGGGCCTAGGAGCTATGCTAGGGGGATTACCTCTAAAAGGGATAATAATTTATTATTCTTTCCTAAAAGGCTAAGGTGGACAATTGTTGAGTGTCATCCTAAGTTCCTATAAAGGAATGTATGAAAAATGGAGTGCATTTAGCTCCAGGGAGACAGGTGTAAACCTGGGCACATGCAGTTAAATCTGTAGAAGGCATCTATGGAGGGGGTTCACTCCTCATTCTGTCATACTTTGCGTCTAATCTCTGCATACCCTCACATAGCTATGCAACCAAAAAATTGAGATGTCTTAATGAGAAGCCAAGACATCCTCTATCTGAACCTCTGTTGAGTCTACACTAGACCTATGCATAGCCAAACACCTCTGAAAACCAATGGAAAAATCATGGACTGAGTCGCATCTCCTCTGTGTACTGTGAGTCGTATTATCCTCCCTTATAGAGCCGAGTTCATACCTTAACTATTATGGGGTTGCCTCCTTCTATTTTACTAAGTGGTGTTGAGTACTTGTTGTTGTTGTTATCCTTACCTTGCAAGATTTGAGTTGAAGCTGGCTGAAGAACCAGGTTGTCAGGCTCGTGGCAGATGAGGTAGTTTTTCAGGCATGTGAGAAACTCTCTCTAGGTGAGATATTTTGTTGGGAAGTGGTTTTATCCCAGAGAGAGTCCAACACCATCTATGGAGATCTAATAATTCCTGATTCGGCCTGTTGTCGAGACCCAAAGAAGGAGGTGAAGCACCAATGGATTGTTCTTGTGAAGGTGTATACTCCCAAGTGGAACATGCATGTGGGGAATGATAGTCTATGAGTAGTGGGCGTAAGAAGGATCCTGGAGAGAATCATTTTGGTTGCACTATGTAGTTTTCATGTAACCTCTGCCTAGTCTAGGATTCCCTTTCCTTGGGTGGAGTTTAGTCCCAGCTCGAGGGTGACCCACTACTGAGCGTGATTAGTAGTGTGGTCCAAGGCTGGGAGGTTTGTGGAAGGTCTGGCTGAAATGATATCATCTATTCCATTGCAAGTATGAAGTATGGTTGTTTTACATTAATGATGTATGTTAGCAGTAATTTTGTGGTTACTTTGTATTGTATGGTTAAATTGTTGGAAAAATACTGAGAGGGGGGGGGTGAATCAGTGTTTTGAGCTTTTAACAATATTTCACTTTTCTTTCACTGAAAAATCTTAGTCTACTTTATAGAGACCAGTTGTTGTATATTCTTATCAAAACAATAGTTCATCCAGAGATCATATTATGGATTTCTTCATTCATCAAATGTCTTTTAAACAGTAATTCAATAAAATAAACTAACACAGATGAATAGGACACATGAACACTAGGATTTAAGGTGGAAACCCAAATAGGGAGAAAACCACCACTGTTGTTGTCTCTGTCTTCAATGATTATTATTAAGAAAACATTATACAACAATGTACTAGTGCAGACTCCTACCAGTACGCAGGCTTCTACCTGCTAAAGGCTACAACCTTCTCTCGTTTACCAGCCATTCCTGGAAGGGAGATTCAACCCCCTGAAGATAGCACCACTTTCTACTGGCAGATTGCTACTGCTGAAGGGTTTAACCTTCATACTCACTGCTGACCACATTTCATTAATTTTCACACTGGATCAGGCAGTTTCATCTAATGGTTATGACAGTAACAGAAATTATCTCAAGGGTAAACACAGATCTACAAACTG
>JASDQU010509698.1:62781-76320 GCA_032191745.1 Picea mariana
ACCTTTTGGTCCTCCAAAAGGTTATTACATCAATTGACTACATTATTACATCAACTGGCTAAAATAAACAATAAATATTCTAGACTCAACAAAACATTAACTAGACTCAGTAAGTGATTTCATAGATTAAATCACTTTTATTACATCAGGTAGACTAGGAATTGACTTGATGAAACATTTACATATGTGGCATAAAATATGCCCAGTTCTAAGAAGATGACCCATCTTTGACCGATGGAGTTTCACGGTCGTTATTCTTCTCTTCTACAACATCCTTCTTCTTCTCTTGCACTTCAGGATTTTTGGAGCGTCTCAACTCTAGATGTAGCTTCCAACAACTATCTTCACAATTCCCATTCCTTGGACAATGTGAGCAATAATTTTGTGTTGGGATGAATTTAATGAAGCCTTTCCTGAACTGAGATGAATCCCGATTGGATTTTCCTGACTCTTGTCTTGGCTGTGCTAAATTCACATGCAGATTCTTCTTGGCCTATAGTGTTGCATCATCCCGTCTAATCTTCTTTCTGTATACCTTTTGCTTCCATCATAATACAACACAATGGTTATGACTGCCACAATATGTACATGGAATTATTCTTTTTATAAGTTCCATGCCCCTATCATGTTCGTCATTAAAGGTAGGTGAAGGAGATTTATACCTTTCGACCATTTTACCTTTTGTTTGCGACTCACTATTCGCGACAATGTTGGCTTGAGCTTATTTCTTACCTTTACGAGTTCGAATCCATGCCAGCTTCAATTCTGGATGTCGATCCCAACAATGGTTAACATCATGTTCAAACTTCTGAATTTTTTTACAACAAACCACTGTATTGTTGTCATCAGTAGACTCTTCTCTGTATCCCAATCCTTCATGGAGTGGTCATTCTCACACCTCGATAGGCTTAGCACTACCTTGGCCATGCTTTATAAGAACTTGTCCTTTCATGTATCCAAACTTGCATAGCATATTCATACTTATTTCTTTGGTATTCCTTTCAAAATTGGAAATATCCTGATCGCCTAACTCTAGTTCCTGAGTAGCTATGGGAGAAGCTGGAGTATACTGAGTACTTTCCGCTGGCGAGGAAAATATGCCCATGGCATCTCCTACTGACTACTCCTCAATTGAAGTAGTGAGATTATATGAATCCTCCTCATCTGATTTCCAATGAAATGGATGAATTTCATCATCCTTGATAGGACTTGAACTGCTAACAAAAGGACTTCTTCCAATTGGTCTTTCTTCTATTGCTAACACCAATGTCCACAACCTTTCCCCGTCTTCTTCGAGAATTTGTACCAATCTTCTCAGCTCATAATTTTCTCACTGAATTTGTTGATTGATCTCCTTGAGTTCCTGGATTCTACATCTCTTCAATATTTTCCCCATACTTATTCACAATTCCTGCATTATAGTCAACCTGCTCTGATACCAATTGATCTGAAATCGGTGCTTAGTAATTTACACCTTGACTTCAATTTTAACAAGATATTTTCTGAAAATGCATGTGAATTATATGAGCATAAAAAAACTTAAAGAATGAAGAGAAATTGCAGAAATCATAGAGATACAAACCATAAATAGATTGAAAACTAGAAATGGATAACGGAGTTCGAAAAATCTGCCTATGTCTCCGGGCCTTTAGCTGCARTGTGGGAGGCTTCTTTATTATTCCTCAATGCTAAAAAATCTACTTCGGAATTACATCACTCAGTTCTCYGAATGAATCAGCTATACTTTTCTCTGTCTCATGAACTCGATGCAATATATGACACTCAAAAAGGTGGAGTAGAACTCCCAGAATAAGCCTCACAAGTTCAAACACTCTTCGGGCTTCACTACATAAGAGGACTTTAGCCTTCACAAAGTCTCCTTGAATTTTCTACAAAAAATTCCTTCTGATCTATTGTTCGATACCTCCTTGAACAGATTCAAACAAGCCTAACTGAGATCCCTTCTCAAATGGGATCAAACAAGCCTCACCGATATCCCCTCTCAAATGGGATCAAACAAATCACTTACATAATGAGGATAGACCAACAAACCATTCTTCTGAAAACTMCCTCTCCTCACTCTTGGATCAAGAGTCACTTGTGACTTGTTTCAAAACTACATAATGCTTGGTTTATATAGTATTGGGGTTGGGGTTCACATCCCAACTTCCTCCCAATATCTGGCCTCAAAAAGGGCTCCAGATCCTCATTTTTTGGCAAAACTCCACCAAAAACAACATAAACAACCATTAAAAATCCAATTCTAAAGTGGAAAACTCACTTTTGTCAAATTATTGGCACGCACACCCCTTTTCTCAGGATCCTAGTCATGTGAGAGCCCATGTGTCCATGCGCTAGCACCCTTGTCCTCTAGCCCTGGGTAATTTCTCCTGGTCTTATGCACCTTGGTCATGTGGGCTAGCCCCCATCGACCGGGGCTTATCCTCTAATACCCTCACAAATCCAAAACAAAACCAAATTGTGCCATATGGTGGTTAAGTCCGACCCTTCTGCCCTTGTAGCTAGCAGAAGGTTGTTAAACCGTTGGCGTGCCTTGAGGTCGGGGGTTTGAATCCGTTGGAGGTGGAAACAAATTTTTTACCCGACCCATATTGGCCTTATCCGGGGTGCCACATGGCACCTTGTGATTGGGAAATGTGTCACACCTTTATTGGCACATACATCCCAATCAGCTGCATAGTCATCGACCAGTCAGCCTGCACATTCAACATCGTACACCATGCGTCATGCCTAGAGCCTGCCGCCACATCACTGCCACACATCAACCTGTCATTGGGCCATGCCATCATACATACTACCACGTCAACGTCCATACAACCATGTTTCAACTTTTTACTGGTCCAAATCGACCCCTGAAATTGCCAATTCTAGTTGCCATGTGGCACATCCTGGTGTTGCCATGTGTCCTGCTGACATCATCATGACGTCATGATGATGTCATCTTCCACCTGTCATGCTGACGTACTACTGATGTCAGCAATATAGAATATTGATTTGACTTTGAATTTTTTCCTGTTTGACCTAAACTTTAGATCAAGATAACTTCACCACGTCAATAGTACAGACTGTTGACTTGACTTTGACTTTTTGCCTGTTTGACCTGCACTTTAGATCACGCTAACTTCGCCATACAGAGTCCATTTTTGAAAAAGAATATACTTTTGGAATCAAAATGACGAGCACTACGTAATGGAGCTGGTTTCGTCTGAATCCGAGAACTAGAATTTTTTTCCTTTTTTGATCCATTTGGATCAGTATGTCAATAGTATTAGTAGGGAGGCCATGAATTTCATCCTAGCGGGAATCATATTTATCATCTATGTTGGGTATGTGTTATATTCTTTTCAAAATTGATCCCATGTATTGTACATCGATATGGGAGAAAAGGGGGTCTGGGGGGTGCTTAACACCCCCTAGTTGGGAGGGTTGTGAGGGTTCAATGGCGGGAGCCCTCGAGAAAAAATATTTGGTCTGTTTTTGGCAATTTTCTGGCACATGGTTTCTGATGATGGTTTTCTAATTTCAGTTAAGGAATTAGGGTTTTTGACTAATCTAGGTCAATGGGTTATGGGTTTGGATTCTGCGGGATCCTATATGTATATTGTATTGTAAACAATGAATAGAATGAATAGAAGATTAGGAGTGCGGCTCTAAACAAGTTGTTGGTTTTATCAGTTTGGGTTTCTAGGGTAAAATTCTTTGTGTAATGTGTGTGTGCCATTGTATCTTTTTTGTTTCATTAAGAATATGTTTGTAGTAATTATTTGTACAAGGTTAAAATCTACAATCTATAGTTGAAGGATGTCTAGAATGTGTTCTAGTAGTGGGCTATCTTACTCTAGTTGACTACCCATACTTCAAGATACCATTTCTTTGGTGTGCCAATATAGGTTCACTATTTTATTGTAGCACATGATTATGATTTGTGAGATGTCTAAGTCCATGAAATATTTCTCTAATTATTTGTCCATTGTTTGACTACAGGCATTTCATCTCTTCAGAGGGACCCTATCATTGAGGACTCCCTGCTATTTCATAGTAGAAAGTTTGTGCTTGGAGTTGAACTCTCTTGCAAGACACATAGTGTTAGAGATCTACATGTAGGTGCATGGATGGGATACAAACTTTCCATTCCTAGCTTGGGGATTTGGGGGCATCTATTTTCCTTTTCTTTTGGGTGGGGTTGCCTCCTTCCCCTCCCTTAGGATGATGAGGTCACTAATCTGATGAAGAGTTCAAACCATAGTTCTCAATGGTTTTCTTCCCAATTGGATGATGGAGAAACTAGTATATTCTCAAGAGGTGGGTAATGGAAGTCCTTGTATCCATTTTGAATCCTATAAGAACCATCCTAACAATGTTTCATAGGAAAACAACCAATAATTTCCATGTTGCCTCCCCAAATTCCCTTCATGCCTCATTCATCATTGAAGTGTATGATACTACTGGGTTCCCATGGCCTAGGTACCCGAACTTTGTTGAAACTTTCAACTACCTCATTAATTAGAGTGGTGTAAGATGGCTAAGAGCATCCCATGATTGGAATACCTTCTCTTTCCCTTGTGTTCACCCATCATTTTATCCAAACACMTTGCCACCACATATGGTTGTTTTCTGGTAATATTATTATTTGACTAAATACTGATGAATATTTTATACTTTCAACGTTTATAATAGATATGTTTTCAATGTTAAAAAGGMACTGAATGAAAACATATAAAACATCTATATCTTATTACAATGAATTATAATTGTGAAAATGTGAATGATGAGTATATGTAGATGATGTGTAATTTATTTTAAAAGCTTTGAAAGATATAGATTAGATGTGATTGGAATTTTCTAACATTGTTAAAAGAGTTTTGTATTATAAATACATGAAAGTTTCTACTATTATTAAAAGTGCTTGATATTTTCAATAGTAAGATATTTGATGTATTTTATGCTTACTATTGAATTAAAAAAGGAGGAGAAATTGATAAATGTTGATTTGTATATGATCAATGTCTTGAAATCCAATGATTGTGTATCTTATATGTTTGTTTGTTCAATGTGCAATTACTGAATTGTGTTTTGATGTTAAAGTATATAACTATGAAAACAAGTTAATAGTGAACCAAGTACTACTAATTAGTAATTCAATATTCACATTTTTGGAATTCGATTTCACATTTTTAGAATTAGTTTTTGCACTTTCCAAATTCAATTTTGCAATTTTGGAATTCGATATTGACACTTGAATTTTGCACTTTTGAAACCTTGATTTGCACTATGAAAACACCAATTTCGACCTATATTTTAAAGGGATTAGATGGAAATTGATCCAAATTTAATGAAATGATCATTACACAACTCTACCATGGGTTCATGGTCTAGGAAAAAAGAATAGTTAATTATTAAATGTAAGAAAGTTGTAAATAACATATCATGATGGGTAAGCAATTATGGAACGATTCTCTTTCTGCAACCATCAATCTCCTTCAGGCACTTGTATGGATGGATTGAATGTTTTGACTATTTTAATCAACCACTCATTAGATTGACTATTTAAATCAACCACTCATTATATATAAATTGCATTCAAGCATGATATCACATTCACAAAGAAAAATATTTTTATGTAGATGGGAATTACAGGGTTCACAAAATGCATCCCATTTAATCCATGTGTGAATTCATACATCGTAAATAGGTTGCAACATTTTTAATACCAACAATTAATCAAACCAATCGACTATAGGTGAGAGAGCACTACTATAGTGTGGTTTTCATAGTGCGCGCACACACACAATTGCAACAATTACACAATAATGAAACTCATAAAAGGCTTAGAGATTTTACTCTAGAAATCCAAATTGGAAAACCAACATTCAATGGTTTCTCAATTCTCTATTTTGACAATCTCTTATTACAATGTAGTTCTTGGTTCTCTGTGCATACTCCCCTCCTTGGCCAAAAATACCTTTTGAAAGTGAAAGTACACAAATAATTTAGGAGATCTAAGGTAATGAGAAGGCCAACATGCCCGATCGTTCATTTCCCACTCACCGGTCTTTTCTCCCATATTGTTATTTTCATTTTTTCTCTCTTTTGACTCATTTACTTTTACATTTGCATTGTCTTTAGTACGTGATTTAACCTTCATTAATTTTGTACTTACACTTGTAGGTACTGAGTCTTACAACCATTCACTTGTTTGGATCCATTTTAGATAAGTGAAAGGCAAAGAGCATGTGCTAATGACGAAGTAATATCAAAAATCAAACAGTGGACCAAGAATAATGGAAAGAAAAATGTTAGAATAAAACTTTATAAAACACAATTTTTACCGCCTTGTAAAATCACATAATGAAATCACCATGTATCAGGGAAATGGAATCCTTTTTAAACAAAATGAAAGACATTCCTAGTTGAAAATTGTGCTTCATATGAAATGAAGTAGCTCACTTGGCCCAAAAATGCTTAGAAACTACAAAAATAGAAAGATTTTGTTGCATGCAATGACACAAGATCAAGATCTTGATCAACAATGGGAACAGATCTTCATAGGAGCTCTGATACCATGTTTGAAATACATAGTACATCCACACATGGTGAACGTCTTAAGAAAAACTCTCAAACACACAAAAACAAATAAGTACACCGATGTTTATGCCATTAAGATCCTAAACGAGGGAAACAATCCATGACTCCATCCAATTTGGCCACTTTAGGTGATTTATTAATGCAAAAAAAATTGTTTACATGAACATCTCTCACAATTGATCATCGACAAATGACCCTCCATAATATTTAAATAGAAATCATGTACCGATCAAATATTAAGACACATATAATTGTTATTAATATTGAGGAGAAGTTTGAATTGTTAGATCACTTATATGTCAAACATGATTGTGACCGTTGGATTAATAGAATACAAAAACATAGTGAAAAAACACACTAAAGACAAACTATAACTTAAGATTACATTAAACCAAATTGATTTTAATTAACATCCAGTGTGAAAATATCCTAACACAAATTCATTATAAGAACTATAGAAAAATAAAAAGTTATAAGAACTAGAGAAAAATAAAAAGTGGAGAAAAAAGAAAGTACATTGATTCTTTAAATCCACAACAAATTCATTTAAAAATTTATTGTTTGGAAAAAAAAAGTCTATAGGTTCTTTAGATGCATGAAAAATTCATTTAAAAGTATAGTAAATATCTTTAAAATTGGTAAAAATAGTTAAGGAAAAAAACAACTTCCTTAACAAAATTTATAATTATGTACTTTAACCAAAACATTTATTGTTTCCTTGCATTGGTGGACAGATTACGAAAAGAGAAAGGCCATGGAATTGATTTGTGACTCTTGAAAAGAGTGTCTGCTACCCTTTTCTACTACGAGAAGAGCTCCATGTATATGCTCCAAAACATTAAGAATTACTTTCAATAAATTGCAGGTTTAAATATTATTTTAGATTTTGAACGATTTAAAAAATATGAAAATTCATATAGAGGCAAAATTAATCATATTCAAAATTGATAGTGATGCCTAGATCTTTTATTTGAATGGCTAACATGTGATTCTAAATATCATAATTCCTCTCCTTCAAAGTTTCTTTCAAAATTCATAGTGATGTCTAGATCTTCTATTTGAATCGATTGAATGGATAACATGTGATTCAAATAGTTTAGAGATTCCATATTATAAGAATTCTATTTTATTGACAAGAATGCACACCAACCAGTGAGAAAAGAAGTAGAAAGTTAGAACAACTACTAAGAACTACCTTAGTAGTGAAATTGTGAAATTGTTGATGGTTTCTTTGGACGTCCAAGACCTTAGTTTATATATAGTTTCTTTTATCTTAATGGAAGATAATCATACCTATGGATTTCAACATATTTAAGGAATTAAAGAGACCCTAAATGTCCATTCTTTTTTCAAAAGACATCCACAATGCTCCATCTCATAATTGTTGAGAGTGATCTCTCTTTGCATTTACAGTTTTCAAAATTTAATGACTGCATTATTGAATTATTTCTAGGTGAACATTGTGTATATTGTAATGTGTGTGTATAGTGCAACTGGAATAAAAAATGCTCATCAAGTTACACCATATGCTATGCTCATTGTGAAACCTAAGCGTGTTAGCAAAGAACACATTTACTTAGCGATAGAAATGAAACATATGTCAATGCAAGCCTTAATGCATATGTTCTAACTTCAAAGTGTTGTAACTCTTCAAGCAGAATGCTTAGCAAGTTTTTGAAGAAGGAGGTTCGCATTGATACTGCATGTGTAACTGCTCTAACTATAGATGGTAGCTTAGTGGTTCCCAACATTGGGGATTTTCAAGTAGTGATTAGCAGAGAAGGTGCTTCTAAAGCCCTTACATGTTATCATTGAGATGGAAGGGAGGATAAACAATAATAGATAGAGAAATTGGGTAGAACTATGGACCTCTACCATAGAGTTTGGTGAGTTTATGGGTCTCTAGTTGTATCTAGGGAAATAGGCCCACAATAGGCCATATTATAATTGAAAAACGTACATGGGAATAAACTTCATGCTTTATTTGATAGGCTTCCATGGTTGTTAAATTCGTATGTTCAACAATTCCTTGCTGTCTTGGAGATAGTTTCTTCCTTCCTCATTTTATTACATGTGATAAATAGAAAGAAAGTAGATATTTCTCTTGATGTGATTCATCTCCCACCCATTTCAAAGTTTCAATGGATTGGATAGTTACCCCACCTACTAGTTATTCGTCATTCTCTCCTCTCCACATGGTACCTTAGAGTCCATATATCTACTATACTATGGATTTATGGTGTCAAACACATATTTTCTCTAATCTCAACTAGGGTGCACTTCCCCCTACTTGTTTGGTCAACCATTTGACTTGGGAATGAACCTTACATTGCCGTAATTGAAAAGAATATTGGTTATATTGAATAACATGGCTCTAACAGTGAAAGTTCATTTGTAGATCAATATAAAACCATCATTCCAACAAGTTACATGTTCAATCCATCAATTGCATTCAATATACCCTCATATGAAATCTTAGAGAGTTCAATATGTGATAAAGAATCAAGGCTTGAGAGATGTGAATTGTTTTTCCTATTTCACTAAAACAAATATCCCATGAGTAAATAATAGATGATTGATACAGATTTATAAATGAAATGAAATGAAATACAGATGTATAGAAAAGAAACACACAAAGATACAATAAAACTTGTCTTCTATTAATAAACAGAACTTGCTAAAATTGTAAAAATGCAAACTGAAACAAGCTTGCTCGAATGGTGGCATCTTATCTCTAAGAATAGATGTGAAGGCTATGCTCATTCATAAGAAGATGAGTACAATGAGGCTCCAAAGGCCTTTTTTTAACATAAAACATAAATGATAAAACCCTAAACACCCAAAACCATAACCCCAAGAGATGAAACGTCAAAAGGTTTGTGGGCCCCGATGGGGGTAGTTGATACGTCAACTTTTCGAGGGCATAAATTTTGCATACGATATTTCTTTGGGGTGATCGATACACCATTGGAAAGGTATATCTGAGGAGTACATATTCCATTCGGATTAGAATCTACCTTTTGTTAAATTCTAGGCGTTTTCAAGCCCAAAAAACACCATTTAGGAGCTCAAAACAACCCCAAAAGTTTGGGGCTCGAAAAATTGTAAAACAATTGTCAAAATGGAAACTGTTCTTTGAGCCAGTGGAATAGGTGGGTGGCCACCGATATCCACCTAGATAATTCCTCCCCCCCATAGTGTTAAGGTCCTAACCCGCACATAGGTAGATCAATGTATTCGGATGTAATAAAGGTCAATATTAATAAGGCCTTTCAATAAAATAGAATAAGGTGGATGTAAGAAGACCTAATAGAAGCTTCCGCTTCTAGAAGGATATTCCTCTAGATGCTTCTCTTAATAGACATATTTAGTATAAATAAGGGTCGAGGGTATGAAAACCCTAGCTTGGAGATTATTGTAACAGAGCGTTGCTCGATTGGAGGTTGCCCCCTTGAAGAGGCCTGTGAACATTGCTTTCTGAATCAAAGTATTATTTCTATTGTTGTTCTTATATCATTTCTGTGTTATTGTGGAGATTGTGGTGGATATTTTACTGTTATTCTGCCATTTCTAGCATTTTATTTCTGTTCTGCATATTTTATATATCTGGTATCTTGCAAGTGGTATCAGAGCACTTTCCTTGGCAGAAATTGTGGGTATTTTTTTTCAGGGTAGAGACGTATTTCGGTGTATTTAAGCCACAGAGATCTGTCGTTACGCACATAAACTCGTGGTTAAGGGATTCATACACACAGGAAATACAAGTGGTTCTTAAGCGCACATCTGTTGGCCACCCTTGTAACTCCTGTTGGTACCCCTTCGAGTGGTTGCGCATCAGACAACACCTGTGTACGAATCGGCCTAGATTTCCTAAAGCCCTCTTTAGATAAACCTATCGGCTGCCGGACTGCTATAGTGTCACCGAGAACAACACTCGGGAAGATACTCTCTAGTACCTAGGTAGTCGGGTAGTACGACTAAGGGTATGGTCTATCCTCCTTAGTTAGTGCCCTGATATATTGGTTCGAGTACTACTGTTGGACCCTGTACGTATATCAGAGAGCTATAACATAGGGCAAACCCTTGTCTGTAGAACCCTTGAATACCTAACCCTTGGGGAACATAAACATAAACATAAACATAAACAAATTAAACTGGCGAGATCTATTGCTGCACATCTGTGTTCGGGTTGCCAAGTAAATACACATTTCTTTCTGGTTAAGAATTTGGGGATTTTAGCACTGCAACATTCTTCAGACCAAAGTATAACCCCACAACTGTTAAAAAAAAAAAAAAAAGTCTGGAATTTTTTTCACCATTATTTGAGACCTATTCCATTAAATTCATCTCTTCTCCCTTATCACATTCATCCATATCATTTTTCTGCACAAATTTTTGACCCCGCCCGCTCCCCTTTCAGTTCACCCATCCTCATGGCCCATACCCGTAGCCAAGAACTGGAGTCTCGCTTCAACACCTTGCAATCTAGTTTCCTCGAGACCCAACAAGAAGTGCAACAACTCAGTGCTACTATTTCCTCTCATGATACATCCATCAATACCACCATAAATGCATCCGTAAATGTAGCCGTGTAGTCTGCAATGGCGGAAGTCAAACACGAACTGACCACCTAGCTTGAATCTGTCTTTGCATCACTCTGCACCAAACTCAAGATCCCTACCGATGACTCTTTTCTTGATGCATATACAAAGACTGGAGGTGAAACTTCTTCCCATTCCTTTCAGCCCCATCACTTTCAACGGGACATATGCCTTCCACGGGTGGATGTAACCAAATTTGATGGCTCAGACCCCATTGGTTGGGTCACCCAAATGGAACATTATTTCTCTCTCTACAACATTACCGATGACTTGGCCAAACTCCGGTATGGTTTTCTCCATCTAGATCAAGAACGCTGGCAATGGTGGCAATGGAGAAAAACTCCCCATCAAGGGTATATTGCTTGGACCCAATTTGTGACTGAGCTTTATGAACGCTTTGATACTGACACCAACCATTTGGGCTGTTTGACAAAATTGAAGCAATCAGGCACAATAGAATACTTCATAGCTGCATTTGAGCGCCTGGATTTTCGAACAGAGGGCATGACTGATGCTTTCTTTCGAGAGTGTTTTATCAGTGGCATCAAGGATGAGATTCGGGCCCATGTCCTCATGGCTCGACCTACGACTTGGGTGGAGGCTACTATAAAAGATAAAGAAGCACAACAAATTGTTTCCTCTCAAAACCGTAAGCCTTCCTTTATCCCTCGCCCTAAACCAGTAAACCCCACTACTCCCTCCGCCCCATTAAAGATGCAAAAATTGACCAGGGTGAAATGGCTAAACGCCAACTTAAAGGCCTCTGTTATAATTGTGATGACAAATATTTCCCAGGCCACAAATGTAAGGAACAAAAGATTTTTATGGCCATCTCTGAGGATATTTTGGAAGAGGATGTTGACACTCCCCTTGTGCCTGAGTCACCAGAAATCACTGACATAAACCCTCCCTCCGACCCTCCCGAAGTGGAACCGATCATTTCCCTCTATGCTCTCACCGGCTTCTCTGACCCCCAAACCCTCAATCTAATCGGTTACATCAAGCACTGAAAGCTCATCATTCTGGTTGATAGTGGCAGCACCCACATTTTTATTCATCGCCACATTTCCCAAGAAACCCATTGCTACATCCATGCTGCCAACAATTTCCAAATCATGATTGCCAATGGTGGTTCTATGAAATGTGGCGGGCGCTGTGAAAATGTGTGTCTCCAAATTGGTGACTACCACCTAAAATCCCATATGTTTGCTATTGACATGGGCAGTTGCGACATTGTGTTGGGTGCAGACTGGCTAAGGACTTTGGGTCCCATTCTCATGGATTTTCAGAACTTAACCATGCAATTTGACCAAGGAGGCCACCAATATAAATTCTAAGGCATCAATGTTGGTTCACCTGAGGTCATCAGTTCTCATCACATGGAAAAACTACTCAAAAAGGGTCATTCTAGTGTCATTCCCAACTCCACGCCATACAAGCCACAGAGACACCCCCAGTTCCCAAAGACCTCCAAGCCCTCCTTTCTAAACATCAAATGGTATTTTCCATTCCCCAAGGACTCCCTCCTTCCCGCGGTGTTCATGATCATTCCATTCCCCTTGTCCCAAGAATCCTTCCCCCCAATATCCGTCCATATCGCCACCCCTTTGCACAAAAAAACGAAATTGAAAAAATGGTCCAGGAACTCCTTACTCCTGGCATCATCCGTCCTAGTACGAGCCCTTACTTGTCTCTGATCGTCATGGTACTAAAGAAAGAAGGTTCTTGGAGAATGTGTCCTGACTTCCGTGCTCTCAACAAAATGACCATCAAAGACAAATTTCCCATTCTTGTCATTGATGACCTCCTGGATGAATTGACTGGCACCCAATTCTTTACCAAACTTGATATTCACTCGGACTATCACCAAATACGTATGAAAGAGGCCGACATTCCCAAGACCACCTTTCGCACTCATGAGGGCCACTATGAGTTTTTGGTCATGCCCTTTGGTTTGTGTAATGTCCCCTCCACCTTCCAGAGCCTCATGAACCATGTCTTCTGCCTTTTTCTCCATCATTTTGTCTTAGTTTTCTTTGATGATATCCTCATCTATAGAAAAACCTGGACAGACCATCTTACTCATGTGGATCAAGTTCTCCGCCTACTCTCTCAACACCAACTTTTCCTGAAACAGTCCAAATGTGTTTTTGGTGCCTCAGAAGTAGAATACTTGGTTCATCTGGTGGGAAAGGATGGCGTCAGGGTGGACTTGAAAAAGATTGAATCTATGCAACACTAGCCGCACCCAAAGACTCTCAAAAGTTTGCGTGGATTTTTGGGCCTCACAGGGTATTATCGCAAGTTTGTTAAGAACTACGGAAAGATTGCC
>JASDQU010509698.1:76420-89539 GCA_032191745.1 Picea mariana
CCCTCAAGGCCGAGCATTGTCAGAATCTAGCACCCAAATTTTATGGCCCTTACATAGTTCTCAAGCATGTGGGACAAGTCGCATATCAGTTAGCTCTGCCCAGTCAGTTGAAGCTACATCCTGTTTTTCATGTTTCATGCTTGAAGAAGGTGATTGGAACCAGGTGCCAAATTCAAACCAACCTTCCAGAGTTAGCTGAAGAAGGATCCATTTGACTATAGCTAGAAGCAGTTTTGGACCGGCGTGAACGTCGCCTATGTCAGAGAACCATCAAGGAAGTGCTAGTACAGTGGAAAGATATGACTCCAACAGATGTCACTTGGGAACCAACTACCATTCTGCAACAGTTTCCACATCTCAAGCCTTAAGGACAAGGTTGTTTTTAAGGGGGCAGACATGTTAAGGTCCTAACCCGCACATAGGTAAATCAATGTATTTGGATGTAATAAAGGTCAATATTAATAAGGCCTTTCAATAAAATAGAATAAGGCGGATGTAAGAAGACATAATAGAAGCTTCCACTTCTAGAAGGATATTCCTCTAGATGCTTCTCTTAATAGACATATTTAGTATAAATAAGGGTCGAGGGTATGAAAACCCTAGCTTGGAGATTATTGTAACAGAGCGCTTCTTGATTGGATATTTCCCCCTCGAAGAGGCCTGTGAACATTGCTTTCTGAATCAAAGTGTTATTTCTATTGTTGTTCTTATATCATTTATGTGTTATTGTGGAGATTATGTTGGATATTTTACTGTTATTCTGCCATTTCTAGCATTTTATTTTTGTTTTGCATATTTTATATATCTGGTATCTTGCACATAGGAAGAAGTGGTCTCCATTGCATTGAGGTCCCCCATCAGTTGGGGAAACTTCTACTAAACTTGGCCTCGGGTGAGCCACTTGCCTTGGTGCAGGAGTTTCCTTGCTTTGACAACTCGATAAAGCTAGATCCTCTATTAGTGAGTGACCTTAATATAAGTGTCCTTGGTTTGATCAATGGATTATGATTCCATGTAATCAGGGTTGAGCTCTGTCAGTGTCAATTTCTTTGCGATCTTTGATGTGTCAAATAATGGTGGGAAGTATGGTTGAAGGATGTCCACATTGAACATTGGGTGCAGACCAAGGAAGGGGGGAATACTTAGCTCAAAAAAATTGTCATCCACCACCTTGGTGATGATGTAAGGTCCATAGCGAGGTGGAGGAAGCTTCCAATGGTGTCTTGTAAGGCACTCTTTCTACAAATGCAACCAGACCTTGTCTCCCACCTGAAACTTGTGCGACACCTGGTGTTGATCATGACACTATTTGTACTTGGCATTGGATTTCTATAAAATATAATGGACATGTTGTCGGATGTGCTGAATTTGTTCAAGAAACTTGGTGGCTTTGTTGGCCTCAGATTAAGCATGGGATTATTCTACCTGTGCAGATGCAAGGGGCAATGCGACATCAATTGGACCCAATGGTTGAAATCCCAACCCCACCTAAAAGGGACTATGGCTAGTTGAGCTATGAAGGGCTCTGTTGTAGCTATGTTGAACATAGGATAGACTCGCATCCCATGTGCACAAATTTTTGGAGTTGTGCACGTACAAGATATGCATGATCATTTCATTGACGACCTCTGTTTGGCCATCAATTTGGGGGTGGAAGTTAGTGGATTTGGTGAGCATGGTGTCCAACAATGACTAGAGGCTAGACCATAATTTGCTTAGGAACCTATTGTTCCGATATGATATGATGGTATTTGGTAGCTCAAAGTGTACCCACACCTATTCAAAGAAGAGCTTCCTCCGTTGTGATATTCTTCTTACAGGCTATTAGGATTTCCATCTTAGAAAACCGATCAATGACCACAAAAATATAGTAATTTACTTGCTTGGTTGAAGGAAGGCCTGACATTTAGTCCATTGATATGGATTCCCATGGCCTGTCGAGAGTAGGAAGAGGGTTTCATAGGTCTTGTTTCTTAGTGGTTGGTTTGGAAATGGTGCAGGCAGTGAAGGACCTGATATATTTGCTGATGTCCTGACGAAGTTTTGGCCAATATAAATGCTTGTGTAGCATTGCCGCAATATTTTCCATGCCAAAATGTCTTTCCATCCAACTGTAGTGAGCTTCCCAAATCAACTTTGTACACTCACTTGAAGGAACACAAAGGTGACCCATATGGCATAATAGTCTGTCCCGAAGATGAAATTCAGTGACAGTCGTGCATGTTCCCAACATCTTGTAAGTGGTAGCGAAGTCAGGATCACTCTTGTAGAGTTGGAGCCACTCAGATGCCTCATGGCCACAAGAGTGGAGCATCGTGGTTAAGGATACAAATGAAGGTCGAATGAGGCAGTCAACAACACGATTGGTTCTCCTTGTCTTACGATATGGAATTGCTGCAAGTATGTGGACCACTTTTGATGGTGGTCGTTCTAAAATTTTCCTTCTATCTACATGAACTACAAAGGCTTGTGATTAGTGTGGATGTCTGTCTCCTTCCTGAGAATGTAGTGCTTCCATTATCGACAAGCTTGTACAATGAAATACATTTCTTTGTCATAGGTGGGGTACTTATGGATGATATCTGATAATGTATCACTATGATATGCCATTGGATGACTATGCTAAGTGATAATTGCGGCCACAACATAGTATGAGGCATCGGTCTCATTCTCAAATGGTTTTTCTAGATAGGGTAAGGAGAGTACTGGAGCTGAGCACAAGTGATGTTTCATATCATCAAACGCTTGTTGTTGTGACTTCCCCAACATGAAAATTTTCCTTGCCACCACCCTTGTTCACTTGGCTGAGGGCCCATACAATATAGGAGAATCCCAAAACGAACCTGCGATAGAAGTTGACAAGTCATAAGAAACTTCGAAGCTCGGTTAGTATGGTCGGGGCTAGCCAGTCACGAATGACTTGGATCTTGGCTGGATCCACATGCACAACATGCTCATTAACAATGTAGCCTAGGTATTGGACCCTATTCATGCCAAAGGAGCATTTTTCCAAGTTAGCATATAACTTGTGTTGTCTCAGAGTGTGAAGGACCCATTGAATATGTTGCAAGTGTCCTGCTCAATTCTTGTTGAATATGAAGATATCATCCATATATACCACCACAAAATAATTGGTGAAAGGTCGTAATATATCGTCATGAAAGTTTTTGGAGCATTTGTCAAACCAAAGGGCATGACTAGCCATTCGAAAAGACCTTCTTTGGAATTGAAAGCGGTCTTCCATACATCAATCTATTCTATTGGGAACTAGTGGTAGCCAAACTTCATGTCAATATTATTGAAAAACTTGGCTCACTTGAGCTGGTCAAGAAGGTAGTCAATTCGAGGAATTGGGTACCAGTTCTTGACTGTGATTTTGTTTATGGCCCTGTAATCAATGCAGAGTCACCAAGTCCCATCTTTCTTCTGCATGAGTACAATTCGGCTCCCATAAGGTGAGGAGCTGGGTCATATGTGATCCTTTTGAAGCAGCTCTTGGATCTATCGCTTGATTTCCTCATTTTTCATCAGAGAGCGGTGATATACTGACCCATTGGGTATAGGTGCACCGAGGGCTATATGGATTGAATGCTTGACATGATAGTGCATCGGTACCTGAATGGGTGAGGAGAAGATGTCTTTGTATTCTTCCACGATATTTTCCACATGCTTCAGCTGCATGGAGAGGCCTTGTGCAGACGCCATGGATGTAGCTACGAACTTTTGTTCACTTTGAGAGTGAATCATGAAGAAGGCAAATTTGCCAATCTGGGAAATGACCTTCATGCATTGCTTAGCATAGATCAATGAAATGGTGGTAGGTGGAGATACCTCTGGTATCCTATACAATTGTCTACCTAAAGTAATAATAACACTATGAGGTTTAGACTCATATACATCATGTCATTTCCACAAGTATGGTTTTCCTAAAAGAACATCAAAAACTTCAAGGGGGGAAATATCACACAATACCTCATCCTTGAAGGGATTAATGCCATAGGGAAGACAACATTGTTGGATGACACAAAGATCTATTCCTTGGTGGAGCCACCCGACGATGTAGGGATGTGGGTGTGGTGTCATCGGTAGGTGAAAATTATTGATGACCTCTGCTGAGATCATGTTCTTTTGACTTCTGCTATCGATAATGAAATGTAGCAGAGCACCCTTCACCCACATCTACAAGTGAAAAAGGCGTTCACCTTCCTTTGGTTCTTCTGGTTCACTTGGATGGACCTTGGTGGTAGTGACAATGACACTGGATTCTGCATCAATGATCCACTTCCCCTTGTATGGATCTGATTTAGAGTCAGAAATTAGAGTCATTACCTTCTTTGACTCTGAGGCTTTGAGCTCAACCACCAACAACTGATTTGAGTGACATTCATCAGTGTTATGTCAAGGGATTTTATGGAATTCACACCACTTCCCAATGTCTTTCTTCGTCTTTTCATTACCCTTTTTTATTTTTGTCTTGGATTGTTTGTCCTAAGGGGGTCCATCCTTGCTCTGACCTTTCTTCTGTGGATTGGGGCCGCCTTTTCCCTGCTTCTGCTGTGAGGGATTTGCAAATCCAAACTCCGACTTCTTTTGTTTAAATTTATGCTCAATTTTGAGTGCATATCGATAAGTCATTCCCAATGATGAGATGTCCATAAACTCCATTTCTGTTTGGATGTATCTATGCGAAAAACCATGGTACTTGAGCACCAGATGCAGTTTGAAATATTTGATACCCATCTTGGTGTGCAAGGTATGGAAGATATTTGTGAACACTAGTACTGTCTGGTCCCATTCCTGTCGCAGTGTGGTCCATCTCATATACTGGTCATCATAACTTCCAACAAGGTAGTATTGTTCCTTAATAACATCCCTAAAAAAATCCCAAGTGGGTGCGACCGAAAATATCATAGATTCCTTAGGGTCATTTTTATCACAGTAAGTCTCCATGATCCTTGACATGGGGGACAAACTTAAGGAGCACAAAGGTAATATTTTCTCTATTGGAAAAATTATGGACTGAAAAATACCCTTCTAGCAGATTCAACCATTTATCTATAACATCTGCATCTATCTAGCCTTCACATAAGGGGATATTAAAAATGACTTGTATCTTGAAGGGGGCGGTGCCTTCAAAGTGGTCTCTTTATGAAGATGCGTTGTTTGTTTGTAGCCGTCGAAGAATTTGTGCACAATTATCTATCATCTCGTTCCTTTGTCGCATGAGGGATTCCTCTAGCAACAGTTCAAAAGGATCCCCTACTCCATCGTCTCTCTTTTCTTCCACCATGGGAGGCCGTTGTGATTGGTGGGGACGGTCTTGTAAAGGCTCAACTACTTCGAGTTCCAACTCTTATACCCTGACCTCATTGGCGACATGCACCAAGAAACAAATAAAGAGAAGACCGCTCTGATACCACTATGTTGAGTGCTCAACACACCCTAAAAGTTATGTGACCACTTCCTTTTGGGTACCACCTTGTCTTCTACCTTCGATTGTTTTCACTGTGGTTTGAGCCTGATAACCTTCTTATTTGATATGTTTCATATCCGAGTTTCATATTAAGAATCATCTTGAGAAACACCACCACTGATCAAGGAACCAACGACCCAGATTTCTCTCGGCTTACTTGAGAAGTTTGACATCGGTGAAAGATTAAGGTAGAAAAAATTGTATGGGAAGTCAAAGCAGTCGAGTGCCAACATTCTTCGGCTTCGGCCAATAAGAGTATCTCTTTTACGAATATAGCCTCCGAAAAGATTTCATCGAAGGCTGATTCTTTCGGCTTCGGCAGAAAAGTGCGATTGTAAGCGCCACACATAGATAAAAGAAACAATGCCGAACGTCGAACTCCTGAAACAAGTTTAGTATCGGCAAGAGGGAACTAATTAATCACTCCAACGAATCTTGGTATCAACAGTTGTGACCTCTAATCTTTTCTCAAAAAAACTCTCGGTACAAGTGAAATTCCAAGCATGACTTTTATCCCCTAGCTGAATATCTTTTTGTGACTAAGTTTTTTTTTTAAAATAACCAAAATCGATAATCCCGCGTAAGTAGTAATTGATATCAAAGTTTTACAAAGAAAAACATTAACAAACTTGCAACGTAATACCAATGATTCCACAAGATCTAACATTTTACACAAAATATTTAAAGGAGAATACGCGTTTGATTCACAACATGATACTTTTAAACTTTTCTTTATATACAATAAAAAAAAATCTCCGCCAGGTTCGGTTACATACGAATAGATAACCCCTACGACTCACCTAACCTGCCTAGTCACCGTGAAATTACAAAATTTTACAAAGAAGAAATACAAAGAGGTGTTAAGCCACACTTCCAGGAACATAGGATGAKAACCTGCTAACTACGTATCTCCTATGCTTTGGTCCTCTCGCAGGTTGTCTTTCACGCTTGGTGGTGTCTTATGCTCTATTGTCGCCACCACTCGCTACACCTCGCATAACTCCACAATTGTGTCTTGTGCTTCCCTAAGTTGTCTCTGAAGCCAAATRGTGCTCCTCGTGTGACCTTGMGGCGACAGTATCCTCTGGGTTTTTACCATCAACTGACGCTGTAGTTCCCTATTCTCTTGGTAAAGCTCGGCTATTACAACTTGAGCCTGCTCTAGTTGCCGAGAGGAATTTTCGACGGAAGCTCCCGGCTCTTTGGCCCTCCCCTTTCTTCTTTTRCCTCCTTTGCCAACGGTCCCGACCAACTCCGAACGATCAGTAGGCATTACAGACTCTTCAAGGGTTGGACACACACTTAGTTTGGCCTTGGGGCAGTCCCCCTCTCATGCCCGATTTTTCTTCTTAGGCCTTCCACTTCTCCGCGGTTTCGGTCCCGGAGAAGGCGTTGTCTCCAACTTATTTCTCCTGGACGTATCTGCAATCACCCCAAGCCCGTGTGTAGACACTGACACTATGTCCATGTAGATAGCTGTACCTCTCGAAGCCCACGGGAAGGAGTCCTAGGTGCACTGGGGCTGAGACCTCGCACTCCGGCTGCCTCATGGAACTTGTCTCGTGTTTGAAGGAGAACCCATAATTGCAAAGCGTAAGAGACTCAAGGCATCCGCAGATAGCAAAGGATTACTCAACTGGACATCGCCAAGACGAACTTACCAAACCAGTTCCCCAGAGAATATGAGCTTGTCATATAATAAGTATTTCTCGCAAAATCCTAGATTTATAGGGAAATCATAGAGCGACACTAGGGTCGCCAGCATAATTCCCTCACCTCGTGACATGATGTTTAAAATTTTTCAACTTGCCATAGCTAATCGACGGATGTGATCCAAAACATGAAAGCACCGTCGATCGGGGTTGCAGGAAAGCGTGCAGTATGATCCTTTTGATCCTTTTTGAACTTCCAAACTTCCTTTATTTATAAATGACGCTTGGCACGCTTGGTGGTACAAGTTCTGAAGGCATTTAAAAACCTTCTTTGTACGATATCCGACCTCTCGGGAGCACACACACGCATAATTCGTCATCGACGCCCTTTTTTCCCAAAGGTCAAGTAATTACTGTGATAATTATACATTCATGTCTATCATACTTGATTATCCACACTACAACATGCTGAGGTATTCATTTATACCAAAGAGGAGCGATGGCTTTACAGGTCACTCAAAGGAAGCGTTTGGGATCACGCAAGTATTAAAAATGACTGAGACTAGCAAGCTGCACAGGTACGTGTTGATCTGTTGTTTATTTATGTCAGATCATGGGTTGCTTGATCGCTAAAATACTTCTGTTTAATTGCAGGAAGAATCTTCCCGATCACCAACCAGAGTCTGTCCTGCGATCCCGTCGAAGAACTGAAAGAATCTTCGAAGCGACGAAGCATGTCGAGCTCCCAATTTCGACATCCCAATATTAATAGACCTAAGCAAAACGATCAAGATGTGCACCGAACAAGATGCGTCATGAGTTGAAGAATGTGAAAAGGTAACCAATGCAAAGACCGAGCAAGTAAAAAAGTTCGTAGGACATCCAATCAAAGCCATAGCCACACTTCAGAAGTTGAACTTCAACCTTGCAAAATATCGGGTGCACGCAACAGACATCAGGGGAATCTATGCGAATCCAATGGAGCAACACAGGTTTCCGTGGACCAACACCTATGAAGAACTCTTTATCAGATGGTCTGATTATGAAATAGTCCACCCTTTTCAAGAAACAACTCAGGTGGACTATTGAAAGACTGTTAGATGATGACGCCACGTGGCGGTTCTTGATTAGCTCAAATTGTATTTTACCGTTAATTACTGTTAAGACTTTATATTATAAATAGGAACATCAACCAATGGTCAAAGGGTCGATGGTTGTTGTAAGAACTCTTTTCTTTTGGTTGTTGATAATTATTTTGAGACTGCTATGAATTAAGAAGTCCTTCTAGACCAGAGATGAACTATTTTCATCAGATGTATGTGATTGGAGTTGGAGAAGAATTACTTCTTCTCCTGTTCCATGAATGTTGCAGTAAATGAGTAAGAGCAATTAATTATGTTGTCAAGTTATCTGGTGAAATGTTTTAATGTTCCTTGCTTTGAATGATGAAAGTAAATCATTGTGCTTCTATGTGATGAATGTCTTAGTAGATGAATTATTTTTCTTACCGTGATATTGATTACAGTTGTATTTCTTTCTCTATGCTAAGTAGTTTACCTTAGTTATGTGATGAATGTCTCAGTAGATGAATTATTTTGCTTACCCTGATCTTGATCATATATGTGTTTTCTTTCTATTAAGTAGCTTTCTCAGGCAGTAGTTGGATGCTCTTTCGGTTAAATTATTATTACTAAGACCTTTGGCATAGGATCATTGTCTGCATGTTCGAGTAGCGGGTTATCCCAAGCTCGACCCCTTCCCAATAGTTAAAAATCTTGTCCTATCTTAGTCAAGTTGGTTTATACTGGCTTGCATCTCTTGTACCTACCCCACCTAAGATAAATTACTAAAAACAAAAACTGTCTTAACCGAAGGAAGATCATTCACCAGAAAACACAAAATCTCATCGATAATTTGGCCAGATTGTAAGATCTAGAGAACCATTACACTCCAAACAATGCATAGTCTAATTGGGCCTCGGTGGCAATTTTGGTTCCTGCTGTTGAATAAGGGGATTTAAGCCCCATCAACAGAAATGGTGCTAGAAGGAGGGCCTAAAAATGAATGGCTAAATATGTAAGTTATATGATATTTCGAACAACCTATAGATTCGTAATGGCCCACATGCATGGCTAGTCATCCAACAGACAACCCACCTTTACCGAGTACTCCCAAAGTGGATAACTCACCCCACTCCAATGAAGGACATCTTCACCCTGAAATACCTTATGCCCTCCCTCACGAGGAACTGAATCAGTTCAGAAGGATTACCAGAGGCTACACCCGACAAATTGACGCGTTGCACTTCACCCCCATCCTCCCTCGAAGAAAACAACAAAGAAGACTAGTAGTCAGCACTCCCGACGAAGTTTTCATACACTCTGCCAAAGACTTAATAGACTTCANTGAAGGACATCTTCACCCTGAAATACCTTATGCCCTCCCTCACGAGGAACTGAATCAGTTCAGAAGAATTACCAGAGGCTACACCCGACAAATTGACGCGTTGCACTTCACCCCCATCCTCCCTCGAAGAAAACAACAAAGAAGACTAGTAGTCAACACTCCCGACGAAGTTTTCGTACACTCTGCCAAAGACTTAATAGACTTCATGATCACCGAAATCCAAGAACCTCTTGACCTCATACTTGAGATGCCAGCCAGCGACATCTCCGAACCTAACGATCTTTCAGAAGAGGAAGAGCCTGACTTCGACTCCAAAGAAATGGAAGAGAACAACGATCAAGAAGAAGAGAGGGAAGTTCCACTTCAATACAACCAACCTTGGTTGGTCGGGGATGCCATGGATGTCCCTGGACAAGTACACAATCTCCCTCGGCACCTGGTAAAGTTTCTCCCCAAGTATGATCCTAAAACCTCAGGATCGCCTGAAGATCATATCAAGAAGTTCATACTCGCGATCAGGCTTATGAACGTTCAATATGAAGACGTTGTATGCAGAATTTTCCCCTACATGTTTGAGAAATTAGCTTCCACTTGGTATTTTAACTTGCCAGTAGGATCCATAACCAGCTCGACTAAGTTCCAAAAGGACTTCCTAGACTAATTTTCCGAAGAAACTACCACGAGAGCCCTTATGGATGAATTATTCGCAGCCACCATGACCCCAAAGGAAAGGGTCAAATATTTCAATCAAAGATTCACGACTATCCTAAGAACATTCCATCCCACAGCGAAACCAACTCAAGAGTTTCAAATCGAGGTCTATGCCAACGCGCTTCCAGCCTTTATTTCCATGTTTGTTAAAAGAGCCTCTAAGCAAACCCTCGTGGAAAATTTCGAAGAATCCAAGACGATAGAGTTCCAGATGAAAGGGTGTAAATAAGGCCAGGCATTTCTAGCGAGAAAGGAGAGCCAAGCCCCTCCTAGGAGAGGACTCCTATTGACTAGACCGCCAGGGAAGCCGACTGAACTTACTCTCGATAAGGGTAATGGAGATATAGAATACCTGCAACGCATGGTCAAGAAACTATCAAATGAGATTATAGATATGAAAATAAATGCGGGTGAGGGAAACCAAGGCCAAAGAACCTATAAGCCTTTCTTTAAAAGAAACCATCCTTTCAAAGAAATTGAACCTCCCCCAGCCAACCTAAACATTGACTTAGGGAATGTCGCATCTGATTCTTTCTATATGTACCACCAAGATAACTACTCAGAAAGGGAATGTCCTCGGTGGGTCCACGCCATGAATTTAATGGCCAATCGTTTTTTGGGTGAAGTCTCTTTGACTAAACCATCCTGTAAATTCTAACCTTGTACAATGTCTACTGTAAATAGATATTCAGAAAAGAACAGAAAATATACAATGGCAAATACAAACATTACACAGAGAGTTTTCCCCTGGAAACCCAAACCGGGAAAACCAACATATATTATATTCATTCATTGTGTTATATTGTTTACAATACAATATACATATAGGAGCCAGTGGCATCCAAAAACCTAACCCAATGACCTGGATTAGTCCAAAACCCTAATTCCTTAATCGAAAATAGAAAACCATCAGCAAAAACCATGTGCCGAAAAAACCACCTAAATACATGACACATTTCTCGAGGCAAAAAAAAATTTCAGGGGGCGCTACCCCCGGACTCCCCTCCACGCTTGACGCATACACTCAGACACTACTACTCGTGCAAAGAATATAACACATACCCAACATTCTCCCACTTGTTGTTTTCTTTGCATACAGGGGGTTACAGGGTTACATAGTCAAAAATCCACAGCAGCAATGCCCATGGATTCTCTACACCAAGAGAACTTCTCAGTGCTCACAAATTTTGTTAATGAGTCTGCAACATTCTTCAAAGTGTCCACCTTCATCAATGATACTTTCTTTTCTTCAATCATGCCTCTCACAAAGTGATATTGAACATCAATGTGCTTTGTCTTTGAATGATAAGCAAGGTTCTTCGCCAGAAAAATTGCACTCTGACTGTCACACTCTATCCTTACAACTTATTGTACCAACTCAATACCTGAACACAATCTTTGTAACCATACCGCTTCCTTACTTTCATGAGTGGCTGCCATGTATTCAAATTCTGTAGTTGAAAGTGCCACTATAGCCTGTCTTTTGCTCATCCAACTTATTGCTCCTCCAAATAGGTTAAACACATACCCGCTTGTAGATCTCCTACGATCCAAATCTCCAGCCCAGTCTACATCCACAAAGACATGTATATCAACCACTCTGTCCAATCCCAGTCTTCCTTCATAGCACAATCCATAGCTAGTAGTGCCACGCAAATACCTGAAAACCCTTTTTACTCTTGTCCAATGCTCCTTCCCTGGTTTTGACATATACTTGCTCAAAACTCCCACTGCATGTGCAATGTCTGGTCTAGTACCGACCATTGCATACATCAAACTGGCAACTGCACTCACATATGGAACATGAGACATGTCCTCCTCTTCTTCATGTGTCTTGGGACACTGATCCACATATAACTTTACACCAACAAGAATAGGAACCTTGACCGGTTTACATTACTGCATATTAAACCTCTGCAATATTGTCTTGACATATTTTCTCCGATTTAACCAAAATTTCCTCTTTTTCGATCTCTTTTAATTTCCATGCCCAAAATGAAATTTGAAGCACCAAGATCCTTCATGTTGAATTTAGAGGACAACTAAGTTTTCACATCCTGGATAATCTCCTTGTTGTTTCTTATCAGCAACATGTCATCCACATACAAGACCAAATAAATCTAATGATCACCAATTAATTTAGAATACAGACAGTGATCCTCTTTGCTTCTTGTGAATCCAAGTCCTAGCATATAAGTATCAAATTTTTGATACCACATCCTTGGTGATTGTTTTAAACCATACAGGGACTTTTTCAGCTTGCATACCAACTCCTTCTTTCCTTTCACAGCATAACCTTCTGGTTTCTTCATAAATATTTATTCTTCTAGATCCCTAGGTAGAAATGTTGTCTTCACATCCATATGTTCTACTTCAAAATCAAATGCAACAACAACAGTTAACAAAAATCTTATAGAGGTTAACTTGGCAACAGGAGAAAAAATCTCACCAAAATCAATTCCCTCAACCTGGGAATAACCTTTTGCTACTAACCGAGCTTTGTATTTCTCCACTTTTCCTTCTGCATTCAGCTTCTTTTTAAATACCCATTTGCTGCCAATGGGCTTTCTTC
The DNA here is from genome assembly GCA_032191745.1 of Picea mariana. Classification (NCBI taxonomy): domain Eukaryota; kingdom Viridiplantae; phylum Streptophyta; class Pinopsida; order Pinales; family Pinaceae; genus Picea; species Picea mariana. The sequence goes on from JASDQU010509698.1 coordinate 89,235, forward strand.
CAGTTGGAAACTCCACTAGATCCCAAGCCTCATTCTTATCAAAAGATGCCATTTCTTCTTCCATGGCCCTTTTCCAGAGATTTCCATCCTCTGAATCCACTGCCTCCCTGACAATTCTAGGATCATCATCAGTAATAGACAAAGAAAAATTTGAACAAAAATCAGATGGACTATACCTTTCTGGTAGCCTTTTTTCTCAATCCGATCTCCTCAATATTGGAGTATGAGGATATTCTTCTTTTGATTCATGTTCTTATGTAGAGTCTACTTCATCATCCTTTAAATCAAACTCTATCTTCTATGGT
>JASDQU010509698.1:101437-113226 GCA_032191745.1 Picea mariana
TATATAATGCATATATATTTCCAGTTGGCACGATTAAAAGAAGGACTGAAGATATTTGTTTTATGGGATAGAGATTCTACATTCGCCTAGTGAATCGCCATTTGTTGAGTGCTCAACACACCCTAAAAGTTCTGTGACCACTTCCTTTTGGGTACCACCTTGTCTTCTACCTTCGATTGTTTTCACCGTGGTTTGAGCCTGATAACCTTCTTATCTGATATGTTTCATATCTGAGTTTCTCTTGGGCATATTAAGAACCATCTTGAGAAACACCACAACTTATCAAGGAACTAGTGACCCATATTTCTCCCGGCTTACTTGAGAAGTTCGACATCGGTGAAATATTAAGGTAGTAAAAATTGTATGGGAAGTCAAAGTAGCCGAGTGTTGACATTCTTCGATGTCGGCCGATAAGAGTATCTCTTTTACGAATATATCCTCCAAAAATATTTCTCCAAAGGCCGATTCTTTCGGCTTCGACAAAAAAGTGTGATTGTAAGCGTCACACATAGATAAAAGCAACACTACCGACCGCCGAACTCCGGAAACAAGTTCGGTATCAGTGAGAGGGAACTAATTAATTGCTCCAATGACTCTCAATATTGGCAGCTGTGACCTCAATATTTTCTCAAAAAAACTCTTGGTACAAGTGAAATTCCAAGCATGACTTTTATCCACTAGCCGAATATTTTTCCGTGACTAAGTTTTTTTTTTTAAATAACCAAAATCGATAATCCCGTGGAAGTAGTAATTGATATCAAAGTTTTACAAAGAAAAACATTAACAAACTCACGACATAATACCAATGATTCCACAAGATCTAACATTTTACGCAAAAGATTTAAAGGAGAATACGTGTTTGATTCACAGCATGATACTTTTAAACTTTTCTTTATATACAATTAAAAAAAAAACCTCCACCAGGCTCGACTACATACGAATAGATAACCCCTATGACTCGACTAACCTGCCCAGTCACTGTGAGATTACAAAATTTTACAAAGAAGAAATACAAAGAGGTGTTAAGCCACACTTCTAGGAACACAGGACGAGAACCCGCTAACTACGTATCTCCTATGCTTTGGTCCTCTCACAGGTTGTATTTTGCGCTTGGTGGTGTCTTATGCTCTGTTGTTTCCACCACCCGCTGCACCTTGCGTAACTCCATGATTGTGTCTTGTGCTTCCCTAAGTTGTCTCTACAGCCAAACGGTGCTCCCCGCGCGACCTTGCGACGACGGTATCCTTTGGGTTTTTATCGCCAACTGACGTCGCAGTTCCCTATTCTCTTGGTAAATATCGGCTATTGCAATTTGAGCCTGCTCTAGTTGTGATCCAGGTGGATATCGGTGGCCACCCACCTTTTCCAAATTGCTCAAAACAGTTTTCTGGCAATTTTGGCAATTTACTATTTTTAGCAGGTTTTAAATTCTGGGGCCATTTTGAGCGTCCAAATGAAGGTTTTTCAAGATATAGGTTCTAAATGATAGTTGAATGCATAATTGAGCCCCCAAAATGAATCTCCTCGACGATACCTTTCCAACGAGCTATCACACGCCTAAAATGGAGATCGTATGCAAAAGTTACAACCCCGAGAAGTTGATGTACTCACTTACCCAAACGGAGCCCACATGACTTTTGGCGCTTCATCTCCTAGGGTTAGGTTTTTGGATGTCTAGGGTTTTTTCATTCCTGCTTATTGTAAAAATGCCTTCAGAGCCTCATTGTAATCATCTTCTTGTGAATGTGAGTAGCCATCACATCTCTTCTCAGAGATAAGCTGCCACCATTCTAGCAAGTCTTTCACTCTGTATTTTTACAGTCTCTGTACATTTATTTCATTAATAGAAATCGTGTATTACTGTATATCTGTGTTTATGGTTGCATCTATGATACATTTCTGTTATATTATTGAATATCTACGATATCTCTGTGCATTTCTTTATTATATCTCCGATCTCATTTCGTGCCGAAAATAATCCGGATCAAGTTGTTGAGCGGAATTTTCGATGGAAGCTCCCAGCTCTTCGGCCATCCCCTTTCTTCTTATGCCTCCTTTGCCAACGGTCCCGACAAACTCTGAACAATCGGTAGGCATTACAGACTCCTCAAGGGTTGGACGCACACTCAATTCAGCCTTGGGGTGATCCCCCTCTCCTACCCCAGTTTTCTTCTTAGGCCTTCCTCTTCTCCGCAGTTTCAGTCTCAAAGAAGGTGCAGTCTCTAGATTATTTCTCCCGGACATATCTACGACCACCCCAAGCCCATGTGTAGACACTGACGCTGCCTCCAGGTAGATAGCTGTACCTCTCAAAGCCCACAGGAAGGAGTCCCAGGTGCCCTGGGGCTGAGACCTCGCACTCTGGTTGCCTCGTGGACCTCGTCCCGTGTTTGAAGGAGATTCCATAATCGCAAAGCGTAAGAGACTCAAGGTGTCCGTAGATAGCAAAGGATTACTCAACTGGACGTCGCCAAGACGAACTTACCAAACCAGTTCCCCAAGGAATATTATCTTGGCATATAAGAAGGATTGCTCACAAAAATCCTGGATTTATAGGGAAATCAAAGAGCGACACTAGGCTTGCCAGCATAATTCCCGCGCCTCGCGACATGATGTTTAAAAATTTTCGGCACGTCGTAGCTAATTGACGAATGCGATTCAGAACATGAAAGCGTCGCCAATCGGGGTTGCAGGAAAGCGTGTAGTACTATCCTTTCGATTCTTTTTGAACTTTCGAACTTCCATTATTTATAAATGACGCTTGGCACGTTTGGTGGTACGAGTTCCAAAGGCATTTAACAACCTTCTCTATATGATATCCGACCTCTCAGGAGCACACACACACATAATTTGTCCTCGACGCCCTTTTTTCCCAAAGGTTAAGTAATTACTTTGATAATTATACATTCATGTCTATCGTACTTGATTAGCCACACTACAACATGTTGAGGTATTCATTTATACCAAAGAGGAGCGACGGCTTTACAGGTCACTCGAAGGAAGCGTTTGGGATCATGTAAGTATTAAAAACGACTGGGACTAGCAAGCTGCACAGGTATGTGTTGATCTGTTGTTTATTTATGTCAGATCATGGGTTGCTTGATTGCTAAACTACTTCTGTTTAATTGCAGGAAGAATCTTCCCGATCAGCGACCAGAGTCTATCCTGCAATCCCGCCGAAGAACTAAAAGAATTGTCAAAACGACGAAGTATGTCGAGCTCCAGATTTCGGCATCCCAATATTAATCGACCTAAGCGGAAAGACCAAGTTGTGCACCGAACAAGATGCGTCATGAGCCGAAGAATGTGCAAAGGTCACCAATGCAAAGCCCAAGCAAGTACAATAGTTCGCAAGACATCCAATCAAATCCAGAGCCACACTTCAGAAGTTGAACTTCAGCCTAGCAAAATATCGGGCGCACGCAACAGACATCAGGGGAATCTATGCAGCTCCAATGGAACAACACAAGTTTCCATGGGCCAACACCTGTGAAGAACTCTTTATCAGATGGTCTGATTATGAAAGAGTCCACCCTTTTCAAGAAACAACTCGGGTGGATTGTTGAAAGACTGTTAGATGATGACGCCATGTGACGATTCTTGATTAGCTCAAATTGTATTTTACCGTTAATTACTGTTAAGACTTTATATTATAAATAGGAACATCGACTGATGGTCAAAGGGTTGATGGTTGTTGTAAGAACTCTTTTCTTTTGGTTGTTGATAATTATTTTGAGACTGCTACGAATTAAGAAGTCCTTCTGGACCAAAGACGAACTGTTTTCATCAGATGTATGTGATTGGAGTTGGAGAAGAATTACTTCCTTTCCTGCTCCATGAATGTTGCAGTAAATGAGTAAGAGCAATTAATTTTGTTGTCAAGTTATCTGGTGCAATGTTTTAATGTTCCTTGCTTTGAATGATGAAAGTAAATCATTGTGCTTCTATGTGATGAATGTCTTGGTAGATGAATTATTTTGCTTACTATGATATTGATTACAGTTGTATTTATTTCTCTATGCTAAGTAGTTTACCTCAGCTATGTGATGAATGTCTCGGTAGACGAATTATTTTTCTTACCCTGATCTTGATCATATATGTGTTTTCTTTCTATTAAGTAGCTTTATCAGGCAATAGTTGAATGCTCTTTCGGTTAAAGTATTATTACTAAGCCCTTTGGCATAGGATCGATGTCTGCATGTTCGAGTAGCGGGTTATCCCAAGCTCGACCCCTTCCCAATAGTTAAAACTCTTGTCCTATCTTAGTCAAGTTGGTTTATACTGGCTTGCATCTCTTGTACCTGCCCCACCTAAGAGAAATTACTAAAAACAAAAACTGTCTTAACCGAAGGAAGAGCATTCACCAGAAAACACAAAAGCCCATCGATAATTTGGCCACATTGTAAGATCTGGAGAACCATTGCACTCCAAATGCTACAGAGTCTAATTGGGCCTCAGTGGCGGGTTTGGTTCCTGATGTTGAATCAAGGGATTTAAGCCCCATCAACACACTGATCCAGATTTATAAATGGAACAAAATGTAATACATATGTATAGAAAAGAAACACACATAGATACAATAAAACTTGACTTCTATTAATAAAGAGAACCTGTTGAAACTGCAAAAATTCAGACTAAAACAAACTTGCTTGAATTGTGGCATCTTATCTCTAAGAAGAGATGTGATGACTACGCTCATTCACAAGAAGATGAGTACAATGAGGCTTCAAAGGCCTTTTTTTAACATAAAACTTCTTGAGCGTAACTTTTTCATACAATCTCCATTTGGGGCGCTTAATACACCGTTGGAAAGGTATAGCTGATGAGTACATATTCTTTTCAACCTAGCATTTTCTTCTGACTACCTATTAGGCGCTACTGAGCCCAAAAAACATCGTTTAGGGCCTCAAAATGGCCCCAAAATTTTGGGACCCGAAAAACTGTAAGAAAACTATCAAAATGGAAAATTTTCTTTAAGCCATTGAAATAGGTGGGTGGCCACTAATATCCACCTAGATCAATGATGAAAGAACTAACACTAGCCACCAATAATAATAGTCTCTAAGTTGGAAATGGATACTTATGCCTTTGTTAGCAGTGGGAATCGAATAAGTTCTCAAGAAATTGCCACTATCTACAAAGATTGGTATTTGCAATAAAGAGATTGAGATATTAGAATTTGATACAACTTCCAAATCTGCTCAAGATAAGGCCCAATAATTTCTTCCCAGAAACATCTATAACCAAAGCAATACCCATCTTATCTTTCCTATCTATGAAGATAGGGCACTTTTTGATGAATTACTTGAGATATTGATATAGAACACTAGATTTAAGAGCCTCGCAACCTTTGTTGGTTACCACTTCTTCCTCCCCCAATAGAAGAATGAACCAACATGGAGGACCTTGAAGAGGAGGACACCTTTGCATTGAATGCAAAGAGTTTCAAGAGGATAGGTAATGCACACATGTCACAAGCTTGGTTCATTCACCATCCACGTATTTACCCTTATTCATTCACCCTCCATGTATTTAATTGCTATACTTATTTTGTTTATTTTGTTTTTTTATCCCCGTTCATTTACCCTCCTTGTATTTAATTGCAATATTTGTTTTGTTTATTTTGTTTTGGTAAGAACCCCGTTCATTCACCCTTCTTGTATTTAATTGCAATATTTGTTTTGGAAAAAAATACCAAAGTTTGAAATGTCACATCATTCTTGTTATCTAATAAGATGAAGAAAATATGATTTTACATTTTAAAAAACAATTTTATTTTTCAAAATAAAAGTAAACATAATTTTACATTTAAAAAAACAATTTCATTTTTCAAAATAAAAGTTAAAAACAAAACTCAGTGAAACACTACAAACTTTATTCCAAATAATAATAAAGAACAAATTAGCACAATTATGCAATGCACACGTTATGTAAGGCTTTGGCACCAACAAAGTGTCCATACAAAAATACAAAGGGAGGGACTAATTGCCGTGGAAGTCTTTTTAGTTTTTATTAATACAATTTATATTTATGTACTTTAGCGTAAACAAAAGTTTATAATTATCCACTTTAACATAAGTTTATAAAAGGTAAATATCAAATTTTAGTTTTGAATAAGTAAAATTTATTTTTTATATCTCAATTTTATTACATTATTATAATAAAATATCATATTGATATTTAATTTGTAAATAAAAGATTTTCTTATATATTTCTAAAAATATATGAGAAGTTTTTGTTTACTATAATAAAATATCATATTGATATTTAATTTGTAAATATAAGATTTTCTTATATATTTGGAAAAATATATGAGAAGTTTTTGTTCATTAATTTAAAATTTATATTTTTAATAGGTTTAATAGTTTTAATGGTTAACTTAATTAGTTAGATTAAATGTCAAAGGCATGTTGTCAATACAGAGGTCACAAGTTGTAATTCAATTGGGTCTCTCAAGATTATCTACTGTTCTAACAACTAATAGTTGACACTATCGTGATCCCAATTTATTACCTTTTCGAGTTTGCGATACTCTTTGTTGTGCACCTTACGTGATCTTGACAAACCATAAACATTGTGGAAGATGTTTTCCTTTTGCGTATGTTTTTTTCTCTATGCTTTTTGAGATCTCAATAAATCAAAACAAAGATAAAACTTGCATCTTTTGAGTAGGTTAACTGAGATCTAACTCTAATCTTGTGAAGTTTCAGTTTTTTTTTTTTGAAATTTCACTTGTTTTTGTGTGTGATTGTGTTGAGTCTTTTTGCAGAAAAACCAAGAGTTTTGAGGGTAAGCATGCACTTCAATGCAAAGAGTAAAACAATATCTTCTCTTTCATAACATTTGCTATATATTTTGCATTAACTCACTTGGTTGAAAGTTATCTTATTAGTTCCCGCCGTAGACATATAGGGACTATAGTGATTGATAATCTATAGCGATCGATAATTCGTTGACCTCGTATTAGTTTGTCCTTTGACCACAAATATTTGCATAATATCTAATGTTGGAACTAAGAAACAAAAAACATTGATTTTTATATAATAAAAAGTACCATATATGTCATGATCTGATTGGATAACAGATTGGAGGTCTTGCTACAGGCTTTGCTATTCCCAATGTTTTATATGTTAGCATATCCAAACTTTTATTTGAATCATATATTTTCTTATGTATTGCTTGAAGGTGAATTAATGCTAGCATTAGTTCGAATGTTTGTCTTAGCATTTTCTTCTAGCTAAATTTATCCCAATGTTTGATATGCTAGGGTATCCAAGGTTTGTCTATTTTTTATTATTATTAAGTACTTAATGTACGTAAAACCTGCCACACACATTCTTTCTTAAATGTTTACACAGGGTGGGGCCCTTTGACAATTCTGACCACCTTAAATGTTTACCTAACAGGCCTCAGAGCCTTAAATGTTTACTTAACATGTATATCACGGAACAGGCTGGACATGAAAAATAAAAATAAATTTAAATAATTAATTGAATTAAATTTAACAAAACATTATCACATATTAATAATGAATACAATATTTAATATTAATATTATAAGATATATATCATAAATTTAATTTATAGTTTATTTATTAATATTAATATAAAATAGTATATAGAAGTATATATCCATTTTAACTCTAGAGTCAAGAAGGGACAATTTCTAGGTACAAACCTTTATTATCATAAACAAAATCAAAATTCTAAAATTCCAAATTTACATTTAAAAATGTTAAAAATAATATTGAATAAAATTTAAATAAGTGTTTATACTATTCTTTAAGTAAAAAATGTTATAGCATTATATAAATTACTATAAATCTTGGTACAATGTTATAATATTCTATAAATTACTCAGTCTCATGTATATGACGGAATTGTTGGGTGCAAAATGTATATGACGGAAGTGTTGGGTGCAAGATGTATATCACGAAACAAGCGGGACATGAAAAATGAAAAATAAAAATAAATAGAGTCTTTTTGAATCATATATTTTTTTATGCATTGCTTGAAGGTGAATTAATGCTAGCATTAGTTTGAATGTTTTTCTTAGCATTTTCTGTTAGCTAAATTTATCCCAATGTTTGATATGCTTAGCTTATCCAAGGTTTGTCTATTTTTTATTATTATTAAGTACTTAACGTAAGTAAAGCCTGCCACACACATTCTTTCTTAAATGTTTACACAGCGCAAGGCCCTTGGACGGTTCTGACAGCCTTAAATGTTTACCTAACAGCCTTAAATGTTTACTTAACATGTATATCACAGAACTGGACATAAAAAATAAAATAAATTTGAATAATTAATTGAATAAAATTTAACAAAACATTATCACATATTAATAATGAATACCATATTTAATATTAATATTATAGGATAGATATCATAAATTTAATTTATAGTTTATTTATTAATATTAATATAAAATAGTAAATAGAAGTATATATCCATTTTAACTCTAGAGTCAAGAAGGGTCAATTTCTAGGTACAAACCTTTATTATTATAAACAAAATCAAAATTTCAAAATTCCAAATTTACATTTAAAAACATTAAAAACAATATTGAATAAAATTTAAATAAGCGTTTATACTATTTTTTAAGTAAAAAGTGTTATAACATTATATAAATTACTATAAATCTTGGTTCAATGTTATAATATTCTATAAATTACTCAGTCTCATGTATATGATAGAATTGTTGGGTAGACAATGTATATGACGGAAGTGTTGGGTGCAAAATGTATATCACGGAACAAGGAACAAGTTGGACATGAAAAATGAAAAATAAAAATAAATAGAGTCAAGAAAGATCAATTTCTAGGTACAAACCTTTATTATCATAAACAAAATCAAAATTCCAAAATTTTTACTTTACATTTAAAAACATTAAATATAATATTGAATAAAATTTAAATAATTGTTTATACTATTCAAAACGCGTTATAGCATTATATAAATTATTATAAATCTTGGTACAATTTTATAATATTCTATAAATTACTAAATCTCATGTTGTTGTCGGTCGGGGTCGGACTCGTGATACATAAGCATGACTATAAATGTGAACCCGCGACTCCATAATTGTTGGGTGCAAAATGTATATGACGGAAGTGTTGGGTATGACTGTTAATACTTATAACACTAAGGTCATGATTATTAAATCCAATAAGATCCCTTATGATACCTTTGTATATGACAACAACAACTTGGAGGAAGTGAATTCATACAAATATCCTGGAATTGATATTCACCACAAGCTCAATTGAAATTATAGCATTGAGAAAATGATTATTGGGGGATGGAAAACTTATTATGGGCTTGAAAACAATCGTAAATCAACTGATCTTTGGAGTTGGGATAAGAAGAAACTTCTCTTTGAGACTCTTATTACACATGTTATTCTTTATGGATGTGAAGTCTGGGGCTGTAGTATCTCTCGTGAATCCTGGAGAAAGATAGAGCAAATACAAAAGAATTTTATAACCTATAATTTAAAAATTAAAGGAAATACGTCCTATCCCATCCTCCTCTTAGAAACAAGCCTCTCCCCCATTGAGAGCATGACTATGACTAGATACCTAATGTATAAGAACAAGTTAAACAACATGGAAGACAAGAGGCTACCTAAAATTGCTTCAAAATCAACTCATAACCACCATTGACTCAAGCGAGGATGGCATAAAGACGCCTGGTCTTGGCTAAACTATTGGGGAATCATGGAAGAAACCATTTTGCGGAATAAAGATACTATTAAAAAAAACGTCAAATCAAAATTTAAGGAAAAAATGTGGTGTGATAAAAAGTTAGAGGAAAAAAGAAAATTAAGGTATTATAAAGATGTAACCAACCATAATCTAGAAGATCAAAATTATCTATCTGTTTTGCCAATTGAAAGAAAAAAAAAAAAACATTGCTAAGATAAGAACAAATTCTCACGATCTCCATAGTGAAACTGGGCGTTGGTCAATTCCTAAAACGCCGTGGGATGAAAGAGTGTGTCACCTTTGTGACACTAAGAAGGTTGAAGATGAAAATCAATTTCTCTTAGATTTTCTAGCCTATACCCATATTAGATCTCATTTTCAAAATATTTATCACACTACCAACCTTCCTAACCTCTTAACTCAACAAAAGTATGGTGATCTTGGAAAGCTTCTCTTAATACTTTTCGAGCATAGAAACAAAATTCTAAAGAATCACAAGTAATCACTTACCCTCTTAAGGTTCGATAAACCAATTCGGTCTTAGTGGACGTTAATCATTATCATATCACGGAACACACTGGACATGAAAAATGAAAAATGTGAACCCGCTACTCCGCCAACCCGCGACTCTGTAATTGTTGGGTGCAAAATGTATATGACGGAAGTGTTGGATGCAAAATGTATATCATGGAACAAGCTCGACATGAAAAATAAAAAATAAAAAAAAATTTCAATAACTAATTGAATAAAATTTAACAAAACATTATCACATATTAATAATGAATACAATATTTAATATTAATATTATAGAATAGATATCATAAATGTAATTTACAGTTTATTTGTTAATATTAATATAAAATAGTATATACATGTATATATCCATTTTAATTGTAGAGTCAAGAAAGATCAAATTCTAGGTACAAACCTTTATTATCATAAACAAAATCAAAATTCCAAATTTACATTTAAAAACATTAAAAATAATATTGAATAAAATTTAAATAATTGTTTATACTTTTTTTTTTAAGTAAAAAGTGTTATAGCATTATATAAATTACTATAAATCTTAGTACAATGTTATAATATTCTATAAATTACTAAATCTATCTCATGTTGCATCCGGTCGAGGTCGGAAGTGATACATAAGCATGACTATAAATGTGAACCTGCAACTCAGCCAACCCGCCACTTTGTAATTGTTGGGTGCAAAATGTATACGATGGAAGTGTTGGGTGCAAAATGTATACAACAGAAGTGTTGGGTGTAAAATGTATATCACAAAACACGCTAGACATGAAAAATGAAAAATGTGAACCCGTGACTCTGTAATTGTTGGGTGCAAAATGTATATCACGGAACAAGCTCGACATGAAAAATGAAAAATAAAAATAAATTTCAATAATTAATTGAATAAAATTTAACAAAACATTATCATATATTAATAATGAATACAATATTTAATATTAATATTATAAGATAGATATTATAAATTTAATTTATAATTTATTTATTAATATTAATATAAAATAGTATATACAAGTATATATCCATTTTAAGTGTAAAGTCAAGAAGGATCAAATTCTAAGTACAAACCTTTATTATCATAAACAAAATCAAAATTTCAAAATTCCAAATTTACATTTAAAAACATTAAAAATAATATTGAATACAATTTAAATAATCATTTATACTATTCTTTAAGTAAAAAGTGTTATAACATTATATAAATTACTATAAATCTTGGTACAATGTTATAATATTTTATAAATTACTAAATCTCATGTTCTGGTTGGTCGGGGTTGGACTCGTGATACATAAGCATGATTATAAATGTGAACCCGCAACTCCGCCAACCCACCACTCTGTAATTGTTGGGTGCAAAATGTATACGACGGAAGTGTTGGGTGCAAAATGTATATGACGAAACTGCAAAATGTATATCACGGAACAAGCTGGACATGAAAAATGAAAAATAAAAATAAATTTCAATAATTAATTGAATAAAATTTAACAAAACATATTATCACATATTAATAATGAATAAGATATATATATATATATATATATATATATATATATA
>JASDQU010509698.1:121420-140135 GCA_032191745.1 Picea mariana
GAGTTTGGAAAAGCGAGAGACTGTCTCGTTGGGAACATTGGGTAATGAGAAGTTGAAAGCATGTTCCAACACAGTGATTTGGGGAGCCATGGGGAAATTGAATACATTTAAAATAAAGGCTCCTACAAGGCCATCTTGTCAGTCGGCCCTCCTTCTAGCGCCATTTGTTGATGGGAAAAATTGACCGCTCGTCAACATGAGGAGTGAATCTGGTCCGGGGTTGTCTAACTAACCCAAGTCGTTTGGATTAATCCACTATGACGGGTTTAGCAGCTTCGTTGGCCGATCTAAGTCCTAAAGAAAATGAAAAAACAAAACTAAAGAAAATATAATAACTTGATGAATAACAATCGTTGAAAACTATCTATAGATTTAATGCATATTTACAATTTAACTAACTAGTATTTATAAAATAACTCTACTTATTATATGTATAGCATGTATAAATGATTCTATTTCTAATATATATATAACATTTACAAAATACAAATTTTAATCTAAATTCGCGAAAATCGAATATAAATTGATTTTTTTTTAAAACAACAGGCAAGTTGTTATTTAATCTTATTGATTTGTTTTCTTTTATGTATTTAATAAATCAAACTGCCTAATTTAATGAAAGAAATAACAGATAGTGAAAGTATTTTAACTATGGGGAACTTCTATATCTATTGTACTAATAAAATCAAATAACAGAGCTAACCTGTTATCGCATCTGATGTGTGTTCAAAGCGTAGCATCCAATCTTCCCAATCTGATGAGGTAAACCCACGCCAGACCCTAAAATTGCCTCTGATAAATGGGAAGCAATGATGATGGAATTCGAATGGTAGAAAATACAAGAGATGCGATTACAACAATCTCATAATTCCACAAGCGACCACATTAAGATAAATCCTGCTGTGAAAACTTGTGCATAAACGTTCAATAGAATATGAAGATAAATCTCTTAATTCCATGTTTGAACAAAATGATTACTGTGTATTAAATCTGGAACATAAAACATGAATAATGTATAAATTTTAATCTATCAACTTGTAAAAAATCATGATAGCTAAAGCAATCATAATCTAATTGCAAATTGAAACAATCATGACTTGAATAAAAGCACAACACTGAAAAGCTAAAGTTGTGACAAATATCATATTTCATTCAAGTCTTCAAACGAAAAATCCATGGTTTTGCCCCAAGCTGAGCTCCATTTGTTTACAAAATAATACATTTATAAAGGCTACAGGATCAAAACATTCCCTGTGGAAATTATCAAATCTGTTCCAAAAATCATGGGGAATACAATCTCCCAAATTCCCATTTCTATGCAAAACTAACAACCTAATCTAAAACCATGTAAAGAAATAGCATGTTCAAAGATGCCACTAGCAATCCAATCTCCTTTAGAATTCATATGTACCTGAAAACGCACAAAAATACATGATTTCAGATTGCATTTTAGTTAAAAAATCAACAAATTCGAATTTTAGTAACTAGCTACAGAATCTCATGATTTTGTAGCTAGTTATTATTATAAATAGAATCGTGTTTTATCAATTGAATCAAAACATAAATAGATGCGATTTGAGCAAACAAATCATGTATGCTAATTCAAAATACAAACGAAATCATTTTAAAATCACTCTTAAAATACCATACCTCAGATTCAGGGATTCGTTTTGATCAAGCTATTTTTGAATTTACAATGGCAGTGGCCGCCTCTACATTCTTAAAGACAGCAGAGCCTGTGGATGTATAACTTGCTGACAGAATGCTTGAAAATCTTTGGATTGATCAAGGGTTCACAGAAGGCTGAGGCACAAGGCTGGATGGGTGAGAGGGGTTCTGAGGCACAGGCCTGGAGAAGCCACAAATGTTTCAACACTTGCAACCAGATCAAAATGCACCTTTCAGCCACAGAGAAAATATGAGATTTGACCTCTAAAGGACGAGCTATATCTCTGTAATGACCCAATTTCTGAGGAAACCGCCCGTGATGAAGGTAAAAGGGCTCATTTCGGTTCTAGGTTTTCAAGGGTTTGATCTAATTCAAAACCGTTTGCTCAGAATCACTCACGCAAAAACATGTCTCTGGGAGGCAATTACGGGGTTAACCTAAGAAGTCTTCTCGGACATTATCAAACAAAAACAAAGTTTGGACACCGTTGGGTTTGATTCTCACTACAGGAGCCATAACTAGTAGCGCAAAATCAACAGGGTATTCGGCGATAGGGTTTGACAGGATAGAAACAGAACCAATTGCCCAAAGCTTCCCCAACACAATGCAAAGGCAAGCCTAAATGCAAGGGCAGAGAGTTAATGCTATGTGTGCGAGGATAGTGGTGTAAATTAAGGCCATGCCAGAACATCATATCGGGCTGTACTTGGAGCAACACCTTTGTGTAATGATACATTCAAATCATAATAGTGCATATCCAAAAGAATTTTAATCAACATGTGAAATAAACCATTGTGTCGAAGATTTTGTAAATCAACACCATATTAACAATAATCAAAAGCATAAATGTTTGGTGTTTCGATAAATATGTGACCGGTGGTGTGTTTGAGGTCAAGGAGTTATAACCATGTAAACAAGTAGGTTCATGACTAAATGAAACAAATCGATGATAAACCATAAAAATCAACCCTTTGATGAAATCAAACATGAATTCGAACCGTTTCATTTTCATACTTGCAATTATGAAACAGACTCGAAAAGCAGGTATGTAAAAGGCGACGTATAATGGTGTCGTTTAAATGAGAAAGGTTGCGACGAGTAATGAGAAATTAAAAAACCTATGTAGGTAGCTTATAAAAATAGAGATTGATATGGCTGCCAACATTCGGGCGTGCAGGGGGGTGGGGGCAACGCCCCCCAAAAAAAAATTGGTGGTTTTTTGCGTTTGTTTTTGGACGGTTTTTCGGCACATGGTTTTCACCAATGGTTTTCTATTTCTGGTTAAGGAATTGAGATTGTTGACTAATCTGGGTTATTGGATTAGGGTTTTGGATGCTACGTGATCCTATATGTTTATTGTATTGTAAACAATGTTTGATGTGAATGAATACATAATATGTTGGTTTTCCCGGTTTGGGTTTCCAGAGGAAAAAATATCTGTGTAATTTGTGTATTTGCCATTGTATATTTTCTGTTTTTTTATTGAAAATCTGTTTGTAGTAAATTATTGTACAAGGTTAAAATCTACATCCCAAACCCTCTCAACCAGTTCTTATTCCTAATGGTGACAAACAAATCAAATAAAAAAGTAAGAAGACCGAGAGACATTACAAATTTTGTAGACAACATGGTCATCTAGAGTCTAAATGTTTTAAAAATATGAAGGCCTTAGAGTAACAATGAAGAAGAAAAATATCAATCTTGATTCTTCTTCTTCTAACTCTTCTTTTAATGGACATGCACTTTATACTTCTGGGTTTTCCTTCAATGCAACATATGCTTCTTCTTCTAACAAGTGGCTTATTGATTCTAGAGCATCTTATTGTATGGCCAATGATAAATATATTTTTTCTATTATTAATGATCTAGGTGGATATCGGTGGCCACCCACCTATTCCAACTAGCTCACTTACAGATTTCATCTTGGAAGTTTCAGTTTTCATATTGGTAGTTTTTTTCCTTGTTTTCGGGTCCTGAACTTTAGGGGTCATTTTGAGGCCCTAAACAACGTTTTTAGGGCTCGCCACAATCAAATTGCAGAGAAAGTTAGAGTTTGATGGCATAAGGTGTAGTCCTCATAGAGAAATTTCTAACAAGCTATCTTGCGCCTAAAATGAAGATCGTATGCAAAAGTTACGACCCCGGTAAGTTGATTTACCAACTTACCCTAATGGGGCCCACATGACTTTTGACGCTTCATCTCCTAGGGTTAGGTTTTTGGATGTCTAGGGTTTTGGAATGCATGTTTATTGTAAAAATTATTTTAGAGTCTTATTGTATTTATCTTCTTACGAATGAGCCTAGCCATCACATCTCTTCTCAGATATAAGCTGCCACCATTCTAGCAAGCTTGTTTTAGTCTGCATTTTATAGTTTCAACATATTTCTTATTTAATAGAAGTCAAGTTTTACTGTATCTCTGTTATTATTCAAGGTGCCTCTGTGTTAACATTATAAATCCGTGTTTTCATTTTGTTTTGCTCATAAATATGGATCAATGGTATCAAAGTGGTCTGCTTCTTGTTGTTTTTAGTGCATGTCCCCGACGAGGTCAGGGTATAGAGAGTGGGGTCTCAAGGTTGTTTCTCTTGAGGACAAATTCTCTCGCACGCCCAAGAAACCTTCCATGGTAGGAGAAAAGAAATATGACGGGACATGACATCCTTTCAAAATGTTACTTGAGGAAGCCCTTGAGTGATAGAGGAATGAGATGATGGAAAACTTTGCACAAATCCTTTGACGACTGTCGACAAGTGACACATCTACCTCAAGCAGAGGCGCCACCCCTTTCAAGGTACGAATTAATTTTGATATTCCTATATTTGAACGTCAAATATATGCGGATGTCATAGATAAATGGTTAAACCTTCTAGAAGGGTATTTTTCTATCCAGAACTTTTTTGATAGAAAAAATATTACATTTGCACTCCTCAAGGCCAGCCCCCATGTCAAAGAGTGGTGGGAAACTTTCTGTGAGCAAAAGGAAATAGAGGAATCCACATTATTTGCAGTTGCACCCACTTGGGGTTCCTTCAGGGATGCTATTAAGGAATAATACAACCATGTTGGAAGTTATGATGACTTGTATACAAGATGGACCACACTACGATAAGAAACAAACCAAACAATTCCATAGTTCACCAATGTCTTCCATATCATGCGCACCAAGTTGGGTATCAAATATTCTGAGAAACATCTGGTGCTCAAGTATCGCGGAGGTATGTATAGATAGATCTAGAAAAATATGAAGTTTATAGACATCTTGTCCTTAGGTGAGACNTTATGATGACTTGTATACAAGATGGACCACACTACGATAAGAAACAAACCAAACAATTCCATAGTTCACCAATGTCTTCCATATCATGCGCACCAAGTTGGGTATCAAATATTCTGAGAAACATCTGGTGCTCAAGTATCGCGGAGGTATGTATAGATAGATATAGAAAAATATGAAGTTTATATACATCTTGTCCTTAGGTGAGACCTATCAATATGATGTCAAAATCAAGCAGAAGCTTAAACAAAAGACGCGATAGATTGTGCGTGGGAACCCATCATAGCAGAAGCAGGGAAAGGGTATCCCCAACCCACAGAACAAAGGGGAAATCAAATATGGACAACCTCAGGACAACCAGTATAAGCTGGAAAAAAATAAGGACAATGGAAAGATGAAGAAAGACACCAGGAAGTGGTGCGACTTCCATAAGATCCCCTAGCATAACATTGTTGATTGCCGCTCAAAACAGTCATTGGTGGCGGAGGTGAAAGCCTATGAAGCCACTGATCCAGATTTATGAGTGGAATGAAATGAAAACATAGCTTTATAATGTTAACACAGAGACATAGTGAACAATAACAAAGATACAGTAAAATTTTACTTATATTAAATAAAAAATATGTTGAAACTGTAAAATGCAGACTGAAACAAGCTTGCTAGAATGGTGGTATCTTATCTTTGAGAAGAGATGTGATGGCTACGCTCATTTGCAAGAAGATCAATACAATGAGGCTCTGGAATCCTTTTTACAATAAAATGAATGCAAAAAACATAGACATCCAAAAACCAAATCCTAGGAGATGAAGCGCCAAAAGTCATGTGGGTCCCGTTGGGGTAAGTTGGCACATCAACTTCTCATGGTCATAATTTTTGCATACGATCTTCGTTTTAGGGGCACAATATCTCGTCAGAAATGTCTATACGAGGAATACACATTAGGTCAATTTTTACATGTATTCCAACGATATAGATTCCCAGGGACTTTCAGGAGTAGGAAAAGGGATGTACATGCCTTGTTTCTTAATGGTCGATTTAGAAATGGCGCAGGACCTCATATACTTGCTAACATCCTGTCGAAGTTTCAACCAATAGAAATGTTGCTGCAACACTGCCACTTTATTTTCGATGCCAAAGTGTCTTTCCACCTGAACTTAGTGGGCTTCCCAAATCATCTTCACTCGCTCACTTGATGGAACACAGAGATGGACTGGATAGCACAACAACCCATCCTGAGGATGGAAATCAATGACAACTGTGTTTGCGCCCAACATATGGTAGGTGATGAAGAATCCAGGATCTCTCTCATAGAGTTGGGGCCACACTGAGGTCTTGTGGCTGCAGGAGTTTAGCACCGTGGTGAGTGTTGCAACTGAAGGGCGGTTGAGGCAGTTGACGACACAATTGGTGCTTCATGTTTTATACTTGATGTTGAGATGGAACTGTTGCAAGTATGTGGACCACTTTTGATTGCATCCTTTCATCAATTATTTTACAATGGTGTATCTGGATGACATCCTCATCTACAACAAGACTTGGGAGAAACACTTGCAACATATTCAACAGGTTCTACACACTCTTTGACAACACAAGATATACACAAATATGGAGAAATGATCCTTTGGCATGGACAAGGTCTAATACCTAGGCTACATTGTTGATGAGCATGGGGTACATGTTGATCCTGCCAAGATACATGTCATTCATGACTGGCCAGCCCAGGCAACACTCATTAAGATTCAGATATTTTTAGGCCTTGCCAATTTATTTTGCAGTTTCGTGTTGGGATTCTCCCATATTGCATGGGACCTCATCCAAGTAACCAAGGGTGGTGGTAAGGAAAAAAATTTGTGGGGCCTATTGCAACAACAAGCATTCGATTATTTGAAGCAATGTTTGTGCTCATCCCCAATGCTCTCATTACTCGACTTGCAACAACCCTTTGAGATCGAGAGAGATGCTTCAAACTATGTTGTGGGTGTAGTTGTCACTCAACACAGACACCCCGTGGCCTATCATAGTGAGACACTATTAGATGTTATCTGTAAGTACCCTACTTACTATAAAGAAATGTAATCCATTGTGCAAGCCTTCCTCCAATGGAGTTATTACATTCTCGGGAAGGAGACAATAATCCACACCAATCATAAGTCGATGAAGTTCATGCAAACACAGGGAAAATTGCAGAATGACCATCATCAAAAGTGGTCCACATACTGATAGCAATTCCATCTCAACATCAAGTATAAAACATGAAGCACCAACTGCATCGATGACTGCCTCAACCACCCTCCAGTTGCAATACTCACCACGATACTAAACTCATGCAACCACGAGACCTCCGACTGGCCCCAACTCTATAAGAGAGATCCTGAATTCTCCGCCACCTACCAGATGCTAGGCGCAAACAAAATTGTCACTAATTTACATCTTCAGGATGGGTTGTTCTGCCATCTGGGCCATATCTGTGTTCCATCAAGTGAGCGAGCAAATTTTATTTGGTAATCCCATTATAGTCGGGTGGCAAGACACTTCGGCATCGAAAATACAATGGAAATGATACAACAACATTTCTATTGGCCGAAACTTCGATAGGATGTCAACGAGTATATAAGGTCCTACAGTCCCCATGCCATTGCCAAACCAACCATTACGAAACAAGCCATGTACACCCCTATTCTTACTCCTGAAAGGCCCTGGGAATCCATCTCAATGGACTACATGTAAGGCCTTCTATCAACCAAGTGGGAAAATTACTATGTTTTGTGGTGGTTGATCATTTTTCTAAAATGACGATTATGGCCTCCTGCAAGAAGAGAATCACAATAGAGGCCACTTCAGATATCTTCTCTGAATGCGTATGGGTATTGTTAGCACTGAGAATCACCCTCATATTCCAAGAGGATAAGCCCAGTACCCATCATAAGGTTTGTAAATGTAAATTAATGATTAAAGGTCAAATGGACAAAGCTCAACATAAGAATGTTTTAACACAGAAATCTGGGCTAACATGCATAAGAAAATGAGGTTTTGATTAACTTCAGTCAGTGGTTTAAGGATAAAGGTGAATAGAATGAAGACTTAGTGAAGAAGGTGGATAGGTATTCTATAAGAATTAGGTCTTCAAGCAACTAGGAGAAGAAAAACTCAGTCACAAGAACTTCTTGAACTTAACGTTTAAAACGTTGAAAAACATTCATAGAAGCATTATAATAAAAAATCCATTATAACACAACCACAACATCTCATGTGTATCATCCAATCATGATAATTTCAGAATAAGAAGAAACAAGATGACGAAAAGAAGTCGACTTCTATTAATAAAACTGTCTCAAGTCTCATACATAACTAGAGAACAACTCTGTTTAGTCAAAATATTACAAAAAGGGGGTTCTGCTCAACCATTCGAACCTCAACCTCTCATTTCTCTCATGTATTTGTAATCAAAACAATATAAAACAACTAGAGGTGCAAGTTAGACTTCCTATCCTAGGATTCTCCACAAAAAGCTACAAGTCTAACTATACAAAGAGATCTAACAAACTGCTAAAATTAAGGAGCCTGTTGGAAACCACTGTAACAAAAAATGAATGACATGCCTTTGTTGTTTGGGCGCATATTCTATAGTGCCATGTGTCCTCCAAGCTCATATGTTGATCTCCAGCTACCACCTGTTGATCTTTGGTTCCCTCCAAATCATTAAAGTCAAGAGGAAGTAATGAATTCAAAACCTCTGACTGTAATGGCCAGCTTGTAGCGCCATTCCGTAGCACATTCGGTAGTTTATTCCGTAGCGCCCTCCTATAAAACTACTCTGCATATTCCATAGCGCCCTTTGTAAAAATTCTCTACAGATTCTGTAGTTTCCTTTGTAAAACTGCTTTGCAGATTCTGTAGTGCCCTTTGTAAAAATGCTCTACAGATTCCGTAGCGCCCTTTCTGTGTTTGGCTAGGTGATTTTGTAGCACCTTTGGTAGTGCAACTACAAAATAGTCTGTGTAGACGATTCTGTAGCGCCAGGTGCTACAAAATCTCTGTGTTTTTCTATGTTATGCAATGAATCCTCAAAAACACAAAAAATCTTAGTATATGGACTATGAGCCTGTAAATGCCTCCAGTAGGTGAAAATATAATATTTCCCTGAACACTTCAAAATTCAATGATTATCACCTTCAAAATTTAGATACTTTTAGCCACTTCATCATCATTTTCAAGGTCATCACCATTTTAATAAGAAAGGCTCTTAAAATTTTCAATGTAGACATAATTTATATTTGAAATAACCATTGAAACTGTAAAGGGAAAGAGATGATGCAGGTTATGTGATCATAGGGTAATAATGTTGAGTTTAATGTACAGGTTCATAGCACCAAACAGAGGATTTGCAGCATAATTCGTAGCATATTTTGTAGCATAAAAAACAAGGGTCAAGAAAGAGATAGGCACAATGGATTTGACATCAATATGGCTCAATTGTAATAAAAGAAGTTGAAATTATTGCAGCTAGCAAAGAATTAGTGACAGGAAAGGTAAAAGGGGCAAGTTGGTAATGTGGATCCTCAATTTGAAACGCCCAGGAGGGAAACAAAAGAACAACCTTAATCTGATCTTCAACAAAGATCTAAAAACTCAAGGTGTTTCTAGACACCATGGATTAACAATAGATATGCTTCAGATTTTATAGAACCACCTGCAACAACTCTAACCTCCAATTCCCCTCTTCCATACAATCTGCAACAGATTCCACAGCACCTACGCCTGTCTGAACTTAGGAGTTTTTGCAGTGCTAAACTGGGAGAAAATTTGAAATCTTTGAGAAAACAATTATATAGCCTTAAATGACTAAATGCCAAATTATTTCCTTTAAATCATGGATGCTGAAAACAATGAGATTAATTGACACAAGCCTCATAGATGCAATAATGGAATAGGTGACATGAGGGTGATGGTGGCATAAGGGTGATGGTGATGACATATAATATTGTGATGGGATGAAGACATAAACCAAAGATATGAGCCAACATGAACCTTAACTTATTCGTGCTAAGACCTAAGAACACCATAAGGACGAGATAAAAATTAAAACTTAAAGAAGACTAAGGATAAAAAATAAAAAATATAAGTTAGAATGACCCATAACAACTACATGTGATAACATTGGCTCCATAAGGGATGTCATTCTCCCTGTGAGCTACCAAGAACAAGCAGCTTATATATCTTATCCTAGGGCTATGGGGTCGTTAAATACTAAAAGCAAACTAAAAACTGAAAATCTTGGACACGAGCTTATTTATATACAAGACCCTACTCTAACTAACTTTTACAATGCTCAGGTGAAAACAAACTTCCACCATAGCCACTCAAACTGTTTGGTAACATAATTCTTCTCTTCACTGCCAATGATCCATAAAAGGTAAGGGAAGTATGACGACATAATGAAAACATATTTTGGAACACTGACAATACCTCCAAATGATGATAAGATGATTAAATTTATAGGTTCCAATGATTTTGGAAAGTTCAACTCCATATATAACCCCACAGGGTCATAAAATTTATAATAAGGCATGCTAAACTAGTAAAAATTTACCTCCTTTATTTCATCATTGCTCACATGTTGTTTGATGTTCTCAACATGTACAGGTGGATAAAGGATTAATGTAGGCTTGCTAATCCCAGGTGATATCTGCTCATTTATAAGTGTTGGACATGAGATAAGCTGCACATTTATCTCTTCCTTTTCTCCTCCATGGATCTCCCAAGGATCAGATTCATAATTATCATATACAAGAACCATGCTACGAGGTTCTAGAGAAGCTATGAAAAAATTATGCTCATCATCATCTTCGCTGGGATATTAATAAAAAATTGGCTATTTTTGGTCACTATTTGAAAAAAATTCTTCATCATAAGCAGGGCTGCTAAAGACAACTATTTCAAGAAAAAAAATATCCTCTGCATTTTCTTCATAAGAGCAACAAAGAAAATCTGCCTTCAATTCTAAAAAGCTAGGAAAAAATAGAGAGGAATCTTCCCTAGTTTTTTTAACTAACTTATCATTTATCTCATCTTCATAGTCAGGATAAATATCTACTATATTTTTATGATCATAACTATCATTTGAATCTGCATCCAGTACAAAATAACAACAAGAAGAAAGCGTCGATCCTTCATTGATTTCCTTGACTAGGTTGTCTTCTTCAACTTCACAGTCAGTAGAGCAACTTAATGTAGCTTGAACACTTTTCTCATATTCCTCACAACAATCATGAAAAATAAACTCAGAGGGGTAATACCTTTTACAATGCAAATTGAAAGCAACATGGAATTCTTTGAGTGAAGAAATGCTAGAAGGTTCAAGACACTGATACCAAATACAAATATCTCCTTAAAGAGATTACATAAACAACTTCATACGTATGTCTTCATGTTGGATGTCAAGCTATTGCATCAATGCATGAAATTATAGAACATGCTCAATAGGGATGTCATTCTCACCTTCATAAAATCTTGGCAGCAGATCTTGCCATTAATCAATTTGAGGCACATGATGTGGATAACTAGCTATGGCTGAGAAATTGAATGGGGTAACCCTCCTGGCTAGGATAAACTCCATATCCATTTAATTTTTCTCATTCCAGTGGAGTCACCAACATATTCTGAACAATGGAGTTGCCATGGTGAATGTGTAGTCTTGAAGGTGTCCAACTTCGGTCAGCATCTAAAGCTGGAGCTATGCAATGTCGTTCTTCCCAGATATATTTTCAATCTGCTCAAATTCATCCCCGACAATGACGCCAAGAATGTTAGCACTGAGAATCACCCTCAGATTGCGAGAGGATAAGCCTAGTACCCATCAAAAGGTTTGTAAATGTAAATTAATGATTAAAGGTCAAATGGACAAAGCTCAACATAAGAATGTTTTAACACATAAATATGGGCTAGCATGCATAAGAAAATGAGGTTTTGATTAACTTCAGTAAGTGGTTTAAGGATAAAGGTGAATATAAGGAAGACTTAGTGAGGAAGGTGGATAGGTTTGCTATAAGCATCAGGCCTTCAAGCAACTAGGAGAAGAAAAACTCAGTCACAAGAACTTCTTGAACTTAAAGTTTAAAACACTGAAAAACATTCATAGCAACATTATAATAAAAAATCCATTATAACACAACCACAACATCTCATATGGATCTTCCAATCATGAGAATTTCAGAATAAGAAGAAACAAGATGATGGAAATAAACTGACTTCTATTAATAAAAATGTCTCAAGTCTCATACATAACCAGAGAACAATTATGTTTAGTCCAAATATTACAAAAAGGGAGATCTTCTCAACCATTCGAACCTCAACCTCTCATTTATCTCATGTATTTGTAATCAAAACAATAGACAATAGCTAGAGGTGTGAGTTGTCCTTCCTATCCTAGGATTCTCCACAAAAATCTACAAGTCTAACATATGTGCCAACAGATCTAACAAACTGCTAAAATCAATGAGCATGTTGGAAACCACTCTAACAAAAAATGAATGACATGCCTTTATTGCTTGGGCGCATCTTCTCCAGTTCCATGTGTCCTCCAAGCTCGTATATCGATCTCCATATGCCACCCGTTGATCTTTGGTTCCCTCCAAATCATCAAAATCAAGAGGAAGTAATGAATTCAAAACCTCTAACTGTAATGGGCAGTTCGTAGCACCATTCTGTAGCGTATTTGATAGCTGATTCTGCAACACCCTCCTATAAAACTTCTCTGCAGATTTCGTAGCGCCCTTTGTAAAACTGCTCTGTAGATTCCGTAGAGCCCTTTGTAAAACTGCTCTGCAAATTTCATAGCGCCCTTTTTGTGTTTGGATAGGTGATTCGGTAGCTCCTTTGGTAGCGCAACTACATAACAATCTGTGTAGACGATTCTGTAGCACCAAGTGCTACGAAATATCTGTGTTTTTCTGTGTTATGAAATGAATCCTCAAAAACACAAAAAGTCTTAGTAGATGGACTATGAGCCTATACATTCCTCTTGTAGGTGAAAATATAATATTTCCCTGAACACTTCAAAATGCAAGGATGATCACCTTCAAATTTAGATCCTTTTAGCCACTTCATCATCATTTGCAAGGTCATCACCATTTTAATAAGCAAGGCTCTTAAAATTTTCAAGACAGACTTTAGATTTGAAATAACCATTAAAACTGTAAAGGGAAAGAGATGATACAAGTTATATTATAAGAGGATAACAATGTCAAGTTTAATGTACAGGTTTGCAGCACCAAACATGGGATTTGCAACATAATTTGTAGTAGATTCTGTAGCATAAACAAAGAGGGTCAAGAAAGAGATAGGCGCAATGGGTTTGGCATAAATATGGCTCAACTATAGTAAAATAAGCTAAAAATATTGTAGCTAGCCAAGAATTTGTGATATAAAAGGTAAAAGGGGTAGGTTGGTAATGTGGATCCTCAATTCACAGCACCCAGGAGGGGAAACACAAGAACAACCTTAAGTTGATCTTCAATAGAGCTCTAAAAACTCAAGGTGTTTCTGGACACCATTGATTAATAATAGATATGCTTCAGATTGTATAGAACCACCTACAACAACTCTAACCTCCAATTCCCCTCTGCCAGCCAATCTGCAACAGATTTCATAGCGCCTGTCCAAACTTAGGAGTTTTTGCAATGCCAAACTAGGAGAAAATTTGAAATCTTTGAGAAAACAGTTAGACTACCTTAAATGAATAAATCTCAAATTATTTCCTTTAAATCATGGATGTTGAAAACAATGAGATCGGTTGACACAAGCCTCATAGGTGCAATAATGGAAGAGGTGACATGAGGGTGATGGTGGCATAAGAGTGATGGTGATGGCATATAATCTTGTGATGGGATGAAGACATAAACCAAAGATATGAGCCAACATCAACCTTAACTTATTTTTTCTAAGACCTAAGAACACCATAAGGAGGAGATCAAAAGTAAAACTTATAAAAGACTAAGGATAAAAAATAAAAAATATAAGTTAGAATGACCCATAACAACTACATGTGATAACATGTACATTTTGGGATACCACAAACCATCGTCTTAGATCCGAACAGCTGATTCCTTAGCACATTTTAGTCTAGCCTTTGGTCACTGCTGGACACCAAGCTCACCAAATCCACTACCTTCCACCCCCAGATGGATGGTCAAATCGAGGTCATCAATTGGATGATAGTGCATATCATGTGCATGTACAATTCCAAGCATCCATGCACATGGGATGAGAGTCTCCCCCATGTTCAACACCTATGACAGAGCCCTACATAGCTCAACCAGCCACAACCCCTTTCAGGTGGGGTTGGAATTTCAACCATTGGGTCTTGTTAGAACATGAAATGCACTGGGGTCAATTCCACCTCATTTTTTACTTTTGTTTGGGTTTAGTTGAAGTCACATGGTCAATTTAGTCTCATGTATAAAGTCTTTTAGTCACTTCAA
The DNA here is from genome assembly GCA_032191745.1 of Picea mariana. Taxonomy (NCBI): domain Eukaryota; kingdom Viridiplantae; phylum Streptophyta; class Pinopsida; order Pinales; family Pinaceae; genus Picea; species Picea mariana. Next base: position 135,846 of record JASDQU010509698.1, read on the forward strand.
TAAGATAAGTCTAAGGTCATTATATCATGTTTTAATAAGACTAGGGGTATTTTTATGTTACAAATATAAGGTTTCGTAAGATTTTAAATCAAGTCAGTACCTTTATGACTTGTAGTCAATCAGTTTCAAAGGTCACTGCAAAAACTCCTAATATTTTGCAACATCACATCACTTATGCCACATCGCTGCAAAAGTGTTGAAATAGAGGTTTTGCAGCGAATATGCTGCAAAAGTGCCTGATTTAAAAAAATTTGTTGATCCAACACCATGGAACTTTCACAAGATAATGATGAGAAGTAGATTGTTGATTGTGTCTTATGTGATTTGCAGATTTCAAATAGTAAAACCCTGTTCGCTGCAAAATTCTTGGGCGCTGCAAAACTACGTTGCCAAAAATTTGTTTGTTGTTGAAGCCTTCCATAATCTTTATGATTTTTACCAACAATCATGTCATTTCAGAAAAAAACAACTAAGTGATTTAGAAATGGTCAAGGGAGGTCTTATTTTTGGTCTGCTCAAATTTTGAAATTGACAAGTAAAGGGTTTTGAAATTCTCCACTCAGATTGTTTTTTTGGATATGAAGTAAGTATGGCACGATCTAATTTCATCAAATGCAAAGGATAACACCATCATAAATATTGTACATGAGTAAAACTAGGTTTTAAATAAAGGAATTCAAGAACAAAAATTTCGCAGCGAAATATAATACGTTGCGAAATTTCCTGTAGCAACAGTTTTGCAACGAACTGATACACTGCGGAATTGTATTTTCAACATATATTCTAAACGATGACCTAGGTTTTGCTCAAATGTTTTGTGGAGAATAATTATAATTTTATTTACTTGCTAACAAAAAATCAGCCTGAACCAGTTCACCATTTGAGAGAAAATTTAAAAACATCATCTACAAAAGTTTTGCAGTGAAAGTCCGTTGCGAAATTGGACATATTTCTAGAATTCGACTTGGTGGAGCTCCAACGTGGAAAGAATGACCCCAAATTGAGTTTGATGATAATTTTTGAATATTTTTCTATCAACCCCCATGATTTTCTATTTAGTTAGCACATTTTTAGTTGGTCAAAAACAAAATCCTAAAAAATAGAATCTAGAATTAAATATTATTCTGTTTTCTGTTTCAAATCCTAATAGAAGGATTCGACTCCATTGGGGGAGGAATAAAGGGTTTTTAATGACATCATATATATTGTAATTCTAACAAGAGAAAATATTTGATTCCATGATTCAAGAGAGGCTCAAGAGAGCTTGAGGGGCAATTTTTCTGTATATGCTTATTTGTAAGCCCGAGGGCCTATGATATAAATTTTTTTCCGTGGAAGATTCATAAGAGTTGTTTATCATATTGTGTATTCTTTATTTTCCATTCTAGTATTTCATATTGCTTGAATATAGTGCATATTTTGAAGATCAAAGGCTTCTCGTGATTAATAAATCCATGAGAAGTAGAGGATTTGTTGCATCCTATTTGTTAATCATTGTTTTATTTCAAGTATCTTGCATTTGTTTTGCAGAGAGGATTCATGCGTGATGGATGTTCTCCTTTTTGTTATCTTCTTCACTCTTCTATTCATAATTATATAAAACTTTCTCCTGATATGCAACTTGATTTCCTTCAATCTGTAGAGAGGTTATGACTCCATGCCCAATGGTGAAATATCATTGATTTGGAATTAATTTGCTGCCCTCTCCTTTCTTGTAGAGTCTTGTTGATCCACCTACCAAATTTGATTCAATTATTCTGATTCTGATGGGTATTAGGCTTATCATTATAGAAGTCTAAGGGCAACTTCTAGTGCTAACATTTTTGGCGTTGTTTCCATGGAACAAAGACACGAAGATATCTTCCCTGGGCTATACGAAAAAGACTACAACTAGTTCTTGAGGGTGAAAAAGGATTGGTGACAAAACATACTACATTTTTCACTTGGTGACTCCACACATTTGAAGAACTTTCTAGTGATTCAAATCAAGTTACAAGACTCCACTGAAGAACAAGCTTAGACAGAAAAATGAAAGGAAGACACATGAAGTTTAGGTATCAAGCTATATGTTTCTTTCAAGAACTTATGTTATTTTTTGTCAGCTCTTTCTTGTATTTTCCTTCACATATCAAAAAAATCATCCTTTGATTTGTCTATTCGGATGACCATAAACCCATTGTTGTGTATTCCTCCTTAAAAGAAGAAGATTTATCTTCTTCTTGAATTATTGATGTTGACCCTATTCCTTCATCTGAAACATATGAGAAAGACAATGTGCATATACTCATATATCCTTAACCTGATCATTCTTGTCATTTTGTAGATAATAAATCTTATTCATTACCTTCTAACATTTTTGTCGAAGCTTGCAATCAGCCTGTTGAACTTCACTTTCAGCCCACTGAAGTTTAGTCTAGAATTAGAGAGAAACGTTTTAAACCTTTAAGGTTTCCATCTTTCCTCCATCCTTATCCTCCCAATTTTTTTGAGTATCTTCCTCGGTTTAATAGAGAAGACCATATCACGGATGAGAAGCACTTGGGAGATTTTTAGAATGTCATTGATAATTTTGAAATTGTACATGAGGATGTTGTTATGAGGACTTCTTCCAAATATTTAGTTGTAAGTGTTTCTTTATGGTTTAGAAATTTGGAAGCTTGTTCAATTTGTTCATGGATTGATTTTCATGGTACATTCTTGAGATATTAGGGTGGAAACAAATCCTTTGATCAATATTTAACTGATTTTAATTCTTTGAGAAGAGAGGAGGATGAAGCTTTTGCTACATTCAATAGATGGTTTCACATTTTTTATTGTAGTATGCCTTTCGAAATCGACCTTATGAAGTTGTTTCCATGGTGCAATATATAATAGAAAAACACCTTGATCTAGTTTTTTATCTCATGGAGGGAAAGTCTATGACCTTGCAACAGATGTTCAATGATGATAGGGAGATAGAAGATAATCTTAAATCATGTGGAAATCTCTCAAATCAGACTCAATATGAGGTTTCAAATGCAGATGAAGAGAATGAAGTGTATGAGCAGAAGATTGATTGTTCAATGAATTTTCTTGAAATTTTCAATGGTGATGTTTTTGTAGAGATTATATATCAGTGTTTTGAAAAACAAGTCGTTGTCCCAAATTTTATTGCTGATAATTTTCAACAGTTTTTTGATTTGCCTAGATATGATGAATATGATGTTGATTTTCTAGAACAACCAGTTGAATTTTTTTTATCAGGAGATGTTGGCCCTTGACCAAGTTTTGGAGATCCTTGGTCATGTTTGACCTCTTTTGGGACTTCGACAAGCTGGTCGAAGGTCGAAGCAGAGATCGCAGGATCTCAGCCCCTTTTTAGAGAAGCTTTTGGCATTAGGGTTTATGTAATGGGTATAGGATGTCGGCCCATGGGTTTACCCATGTTTAGGCCCATTTTGTAATAAATAAATATAAAGCTAGGTGATGTAAGTAGGCGGTGCTAAGGGTAATGAGGTCAATATGCAAAGTGTGAATAGTTATGGATTCTTTGTGCGTGCTATGTGTTAAGAACTTGCAGATCTAAGTGCAAGTGATTGTAAGAAGCTTGTGTATAGATAATAAGAAGGCTTTGTGCTTAAACCTAGCTTGGGGAAGGAGGATCTAGCGAGGTGTGTGCATATCTCTTGTCCTATGTGGAGTGGGTTCTGAGGCGTTGTGCATGTAAGGAGATTGACAAAAGATAATAAAGAAGACGAAGAGTTAGTGGACGTAGCCCCACACTGGGGTGAACCATGTATATCCTGTGTTACGGTTTCTTTGTGCACTATGTTGTATGTTAGTGATTTGATTTATGCTTAGTGCCAATATATTTGTGTATGATGCATCTAGTATAATAACTTAGTGCTTGGTAAGGTGAATGAATGTTAGATCTGATCTATATCTCCATGCTAAGTGCTTGAATGTGTTATATCTTGTTGAATACTGTATTGCTCTGTAATTAGGGTTTTGATCTGCGATGTGAATAAAGGTTAAATACCGATGACTGTTAATTGCTAAGTCCTTTGTTAAGAGTGGTGTAATCACATATCTGTGTCCCAGCTAGGTTGCATACATTTGAGTCCTACAACCACCCCTGCCTCTACCTTGAGTGAGACTTCATCTACTTCACAGGTGTTTCCAAAAGGGTTGGTAGTTAGGGTTTTTTTGGTAAGTTGTTGAAGTGTTGAACACTGGGTATGCCTCTGTGCCAACAAATGGTTCCGTTGCCGGGACCTGAAACTGTGATTGTTGGAAACTAAAGAAAAGAAA
>JASDQU010509699.1:19424-40410 GCA_032191745.1 Picea mariana
TTATTGTAAAAACTCGGTCATGGGGTTTTTGATAGGGGTATTTGTGCTCAAAAGAAATGGAATAGCACCCCCTACACCCATAGACCAAGTTTCAGCTCAGTCGGACAAGTTTTACTATGGCTTAGTCTACTCAGAGTCAGAGTCAGTCAAAACAACAATTTTAATTGCTAAGGTGACATTGCCAGAATGTCAAATTTTTGTAATTTTTGAGTTAATGAGTTAGTGGTAAGGTGGTAATGAGCAAGTTAGACCCCCCTAACCTACCCAAACCCATCCTAACCACTTAAAACCTTAATCTACCCACTTAACTTACATTTGCACCCTTTTTACCCACTCCCTAAGGGGAAAAACGACCCCCTTTGACTCAAACCTTAATATTATGAGTTAATATCTTGTGTGGGCCCCTCATATGTGAGGTGCGCCCTTTCTAAGCCTCCACCTCATCATCTAATGGACCCCACGCTCCAACTCACTTGCATGTGTGGCGCCCTCTCTTCCCAGCTCACGCCCCTCTTCATTTGCTCACGCCCCCTCTCATCCTTTGCCATTTGTTTGAGCTTTGGCATGTGTTGTGGGCCCCTCCCATGAGAGGTGCGCCCCCCTTAACCTATCATTTCACCCTTCTATTGGCCCACGCCCTCCACCTCATTGATCCATGGATGAAACCCTAAGGAGGGCGCCCCTCTCCTTGAGATTGCTGCTTCTTGACACTTGGATTCAATCTAGGTGCCCTCACTTTGCCTCTAGAGGTATAAGTAGACCCCCTCCTCACTCATTTTCTTCATCTTTCTTTGAGCTACTGTTACTCTGCTGAAATTTCACCTCACCTTCTTGCTCTTGCCACCAAGCCACTCAACTCATTGCTCTTGAGAGTTTTGGAAGAAGTATTTCTCCAATACTCTCTTATTTTGGAATAATAGAAAAGCTTTGGAGGATTACGAAGAGATTGAAGAGTATTCTTGTTCCTTCCTACACATGAGGTGACTTGCATTGTTCTAGTTTGGTTGGGTTGTAGCAAGTAGATCTTGAGTTCAAAGTATTTTGCTTGGGTAAACTAATTGAAGAGTATTCTTGTTAGTTTATGTTCATGTTGGATAGCTTARGATTCGTAAGTATTTCGTTCTAGGCTTATTTCAATATARCTATCTACTTCCATGCTTCACCACTTTGCTTGAGTTTTGCAGGTCACTTCAAGAGGATTATTGGGAYARCATCGATGAGGAGCCTACCCTTAACCCTCTCTTAAACTCCTAGCTTCTTATTATCCATTGTCATTTTCTGCATACATTTCATATATTTTTCAGCATTCTAACACTCTTAGATAGGTCAATAATATATCTTTTTCTCGCAGATTTTTATGTGGAAATTTTCTGTGTAAAAGCAGAAAATTTCTCTAACATTTTGTTGTGTTTTTCAGCATTTCCAGCAAGCTTTTGCTTGCTGGTTTTTGCAGAAACTTACCAGCAATAAGGGGAAACTCTGCCCAAATTCGTCCACAAGCCTTCATCAAAGCACATCTTCATTTGGGTAACGATTTTCCAACTTATCTTTGTGTATATTTGTGTATTCTAAGTTGTTTTATTGATATTTTCCTTGTATATTTGTAAGATAATATATTGCCGACACCTTGGGAGTGAGCTTGGCCCAGCCAACCCCCCAAAATCGTCTTGGCTTAATTCGTTATTTCATTTCCAAGTTATTCTTTCATTTTTTATGTTTTTAAGTATTAATACCATTGAGATAGTTTTTGCCTGAGCAGTCGGCCAGAAGCCTGTCTAGGCTCTCCTAGAGGACATAAGACTGAATGCCCTGCTTTTCTGTGCAGTCATATCTCAGTAGTTTTAATACTACTTGCCGACACCTTGGGGGAGTCATCCCCAAAATCGCCTTGGCTTAAGGGGAAATTGATTTTTTTTTAATTCAGTTTTGTTTTTCATATTGCCGGCACCTTGGGGGAGTCATCCCCAAAATCGCCTTGGCTTAAGGAAAAATTAACTTGTGATGATATACATGCTATCTAGTTAGAATATCTCTAGTAATTGTCATTTGCAAGTTCTATTTCTTTCAAGTTGTTTCATTTTATATGCTTATGCTCTCATGGTAGATGGCTAAATGATCTAGATGCAATCCTAAATGCTATAGCTCGTCTTTTCGTTTAGTTATTTACATTTTTTTAGTTGCATATGATATGGATATGGTCTAAAGTTTCCTCATTACTTCGTTAAGCTTCCACTTTTCAAGCACTTTCTATTTTCATAAGCTCAACGTATCATGTGGATGGATGGTTAATTTACATTTATATCTTGTTTAGCATTTAAGCAAGTTGTCCCACTTCTTTCTTTTGCAATCATATGTTATGATGATGGATGGATAATGTCTTGATGGTGGATATCTTTGAGATTTCGTTTTACTCATGATTTAAAGCACTTATACTTCAGTTTTTACTTCAAGGCACGTCTTTCATTCACATATCTTATGTTTATGGACGGAGTATTCCATGCTTGAAGCATCCATGTCATTTTGATCTCATAGTATACACACTTCATATTTACTTTCGTTTTACATGTAAATGGTTCATGGTTAAGTGCTCACGTCTTGGTTCATGGTTAAGGGTTACTTCTTTGATGCTCACGTCTTGGTTTATGGTTTAAGCATCCACGTCTTAACTTTATTTTAAGCACGTCTCACATCATATATCTTATGTTTATGGGCTGATTTCCTCACGTCTTGCGAGTAACCTTTGCTTTCGTATCATCTCATTTCATTGTCTAAGGCACATACTCACGGTTTCATTTTGCAAAGTGCCCATGTTTCATCTTTACTTTTGCAGTTACATGTGAATGGTTCATGAATCAATGGTTTAACATCTTGCAACGTTCCTTGCATGTGATGATATGTTGATGGTTTAATATTGTGCAACATCTCCTTTACATTATGCTATGTTATTGATGGTTTAATTGACACATTGCAAGCACTCGATTTCATACATTTTCATTTCGGCCATACGCTAAAAACTAAAATTTTTAAGGTCTAAAACTTGTCTAAAAGCAACCAAACACACCTAAAGACCCACCTGCGGGTCCTAATAACACTTAGTAACATTTTAGGGGCCTCATTCATCCATCTCCACCATCTAAAATGGGTTTGAGGGACACCCAAGGGGAAGTGGCGGGGGACCGTCTCGTGATTTCGTTGGGGAGATCCCTCTTGGGCGAACTCTTACTGTCAGGGCTGACCTTGAAAGCTAGGGTAAGGCCTCGTTAGCCTTACTATCTTGAGCACCGGGCAGTCATTTGGCCAAGGGAGGAGGAAGCTTAAAGCACACACCTAGTCTAGGGGGAAGGGAATTAAAATTTATAAAATCTTTAATAACTCCTACAACACTTAGTTGCATAGATCACTTGTGTATGTTTGGGAGGTATTAGATGTATGCATAGGCAAACACACTTGTGATATATTTCATTGTTTGATCTATCTACTTGCAACTACATGTTTATATCTGCTATGTTTACATGAACAATTGATTTACTTATTGAATATCTTGTGGATCAACTATCTTTGTGGTGTGAATCAGGAAGTGTTGAGTATCCCACTTGGGGAGGCATCACTTTCCTTGGTTCTTGAGTGCTTTGTGTGATTGTTGCCAGTGAAGGCGGTCCAATGGAGTAAGTGCCATTGGGGCATGCTTGGCTCTTGTTTGTTTCACTTACACTTGTGAATCTTTGTATCTATCTTGTGTATCTTGTATCCAATTTGTGTATCTTTGTATCCTTTATGTATGGTGTAATCTTTTGTAACACTTAGAATTCTTTTGTATAGTTGTACACTGTGGGTTTGTGGGTATTTGAACTTGTTCATACTTGTAAACTTGTTGTAACGAACCACCCTCAAACAGTAGTTGACCCCATTGCCCAACCTTAGGCACTAGTCTTAGTTGACTTAGGGAAAGGGCTGCTTCACATCTAGACTAGACTTGCACTTGCATTGCTGCTTGTCATCATAGGCTAGTTTTCCCCTTTGGCCTATAACGAATTAAAACTAACTCCTAGAACATTAACCTTAAAATTAACTTAGCAACTAGGGACTAACCCCTTGGCTTCCCTAGGAGTAAGCCTAGAAGGAAGAAGTTCCAGTCAAGGTGACAGTGTGGACTTGGAACTTAGACATTGTGTCTCCGAGGGCACACTAAGTGAGTTGGACTTAGCTCACGTTAGCAAGTGTGCATTAGGACGGCAACAAGCTGGACTATTGAAAGTGGCTAGGTGCAGAGCTACCAAAGTAAGCCAACATCATAGAGAGAAAGATCCATTGTAACATGTTGATTGGCTGAAGGTACAAAGAATGGTTCAAGCTGTCCCTGAGGCTAAAGCAACCTTAAATAGTATATCCAGTAAAGACCAACATGACAATGTGGAAGGAAGAGATCCATTGAAATATGTTGAAAATCGTCTACTACAAATAGTGGGATAGATCGTGAAGACATGTGAATAGAGATTGCATCAAAGAAGGTGAGAAAGTACTTAGCTCCTCCATGAAAACAAGTGGTCACATGCTCCAAAATGTCACTATGAATCAACTCCAATAATTGAGAGGTGAGCCTCATATCACAATAAAACAAAACATCCATTGGAAAACCACAAACTCTTGGAACATAAACAACGTCTCCAAATGCGGCAAGGTCAATAATGAGATTATGCCATTTTAGAAGAGGTAAGGCCCAACAAGCAAAATGCATCGACATATGTGCATTATACGGAGAATCCATCAAGTCTATCAACAATGTAGAAGTCTTGATAGAAGGTACATCAATAAGAGGAGGTACATCAAATTGTAATAGAGAAAGATCCACTATAATAGGTGCATTGTATGGAGAATCCATCAAGTCTAATTAGTCCCGTTATCACAAAATATAGCACTTGTGCAAAGCCTTCACAAGATGCTAAATTAGTGTAACATATGGAAGTGATTGCCACTGTCACCTAGGCAAATACTTCTCTTGTTTTAGTGATAGACACGGATTCAACATAAGGGAGGCTTCCTTGGCAACCTCAAGGGATCCTATAGCAATCTAAGGCAAGTCTACGACCCCTTGTCTTGGTTGCTTGATTAGCTAGGTCAAGGTTTAGGGTGAGGTTAAGCAATTTGATTGTGTGTGTGTGAAGGAGGATGTTGCTAAGAGAATCAATGATGTTTGTTGAGCTAAGAAAGCAAATTAAATGCCCCGAAACACTAGCTATCAAAAGAAAAAGATTGCTGTAATAAAACTTGAACCACAAGATAGTATATTTCAGCAATAGCAGTTTTATAACAGAAGCAATGAATTAGTCCTAAATCAGCAATATAATTAATGGAGAATATGCCAAATACCAAGTAGAAGACTTATAGACCATTAACTATTGACTGTATGAGAGAAATAGCATGAAACTATATTAATTAAATGCAAGTTAGTAAACCATAATGGCTGAAAATGCAGAAATTGCAGCAATGATTATATTAGAGATGATTCGAAGCAATGAATGCAAGACGTTAGACTATGAATGCAATAGAATGAGGATGCAAGATGCAAATCCTAAGCTAACACAAGTCGTTGGGAGAGAGAGGTAGCTAAACTATGGTTTTATTATCACTTGCAAGTAAGAAAGACTGGTGCCGTTTTCCTTCCTTTGGCAAATGGAGTCAATGCAACACCTTCAATGGAGGCTAAAGGCAAGAGAAGACTTGAAGACTTAAAACCCTAGGATTATCCACTCGTAGGCCTAGGTCAAACCTTCTAGGAAAGAAACCATAGGGTTTATCCTCTCATAAACCCCTAGGTGCCATCCTACTTCTTCTCTAGCGTCCAACAATGATATTAGGCGGAAACTACGTCAAACCTTAAAGTTTATCCTTTCATAAACCCTAGGTTTCAACCTCAAAGACAAGGTTAGGGGAATGTTCTGTCAAAATCCCTAATCTTGGCCTTGTATGCGTCAACACAGTTAAGATGGATAAAACAAGGGAAGGGGATAAACAATCTTAATCCTTCCATAGGGTTTCGACAAAATTATTCAAGGAAAACAAGGATAACATGCAACTATTACCAATCTAATAGAGCAGTGACCAAAATATGCCAAGAACGAACACTTAAACTTGAAAAGAGCACTTACTAGCCAAGTCGATATGCATGAGGAAACCCTAGTTTCATGAAAGATCCACCATAACAAGAGAAAGCATCCAAATATCACTCCAAAAGTGCACACAAGAGCTCCATGATGAGGAAAGAAGAGAAGAAGACAAGTAGTAATGATTCTCACAATTGGTGAGCTATGATTTTGCCATGAGGTAGTACTGGCCTGTTTATATGAGGCAAACCTAGCTTTGTAACCCCTCAAAGCCCCCCAAAATACAAATGATCATTGATACAAGTGAGATAGGTCAAGACCGACCTCTCAAATAACCTCAAAATATAATAATACATGCGAATACACCAAAACGTCTCCTCCAAGATCACACGTGTGGGTGTAGGAAACCACAACAAGGGTGATGTCATGCTCTAGAAGGGTGCAAGGGCCTCCAAAGGCGACATCTCATCATTGAAAGGTGCAAAGCATGGTGAAAGGTGACACCTCCTCATCAAAGGTCATGTCTCATCATTAAAGGACCCCAACTCATCATCAAAATGGATGCCCCAATGGCATGCAGGCCCCAATCATCATGAAAACATCATAGCGCATGACGTCATCATCCATATGCTCAACGTCCAAGGTGGAATGAAGATGCATTACCTCTATGAATGGTGTCCAATCATGTACCAGTGCAACGTCCTCCATCCCATTGGAACATATTTAAAATTATAAGCCTGAAGGTTTACCCTATCCTTTTTACTTTATCTCAGAAGTTGGTTTCCAAATGATGAATCCATTTCGTTCTTATCCGTAAGGTACACACGAAGTCCACCGTCGATTAAAATTCTCCCATTGATCGAACGACCCCTTTTTCCCCGAATTTTGTGGAGCCGCCTGATTGTTAAAAAGCCAAGTCACTAGAGAATGTTTCAGAGTTTCGCGCTTCGGGCGTTTCACCATGTAGCAACTCCAAAGTTATGATGTCGGAAAAGTGTTCAAAGGATCTTAGTCAACATACACATATGCCTCCCTAAGCTTTGACACATCACTACGGGTAATGGCCTGTCGGAAATTGAATAAAAGTTAACTTGCCAATACACGAAATAGTAAATGCCAAAAAGCTAAACCCAAATTAGTTAAGTTAACCTCAATTAAAAGTTAATTAATCACTTCGCTCATTCGGAGTTCGGATATCCGTCATCCATCACATCTTGAATTTCCGAAGTCCGAACTTCTAAATTACCTTAAACACTAAGTAGGGTTAATTTAGATTAACACATAATTAATCGATGATTAATCACTTCGCGGTTTCGGCTTTCGGGGATACTACCTCGAGCTACCATCAAAATCCCGATGTCCGAAAACCCGAAAATACTTAACGATAGACACGATTAATTAATGAGTTAACAAGATTATCTCACAATTAAGTTTTCGCTAAATTGCAATTCGGAAAATTTCAAATCTCATTTATCCAAGCTCTCGATCGCGAACCTCCAATATTAATGGCATTAATTACGGCTCAACGGTAATGATTTTAGTATAGATCGCAGATCATCACCTAGATTTATTCACTAAAGTAAATGAATGCATCACTAGTAAAGGTATTCGTAGATCAATACACTTAAGATGAAAAAGGATATTGGAGTTTGAATTCCATTTGCATTTTCGCAGGACAACAAGCTTTAGCAGACTAAGAAGTTTACGCGTTTCCCTGTAACAGGTAGCACAGTTTTGAGCTTACTACTATCATGGCTCCGTGGAAAATGGCTAAAGCGGTTGGTGAAAGCATGAACCCGAACACATATGTCCTCTCAAACACCTCGTCGAGAGTTGTAGATACTGTGAAAACCTGGACGCAGGTGTTAGATACCCTACAACACGAGTTGATTAATTGCCCAGAAGAATCGGGCTATGAGGTGACCGAAACTTAGGTGACGAAGCTCAATCAGAGTTGCATAAAATAGCCGCGCGACCGAGGCTCATGCCGTATAATGACATGATAGACTGGGCCCTGGAGAATGTTGACGTCTCAACCAGGAGCATCCACAATTCACAGAAAGTAGCTGTTGGGTCTTTCCGATCGGAGCATAAACAGGTGATGTACAAATTATCCCCAGTTTTCAAATACAGTTACAATGCTGCTTTCCTAACAGAGTTCGACGAAGAAGAGTGTACGCAATATGGAAAGAACTACCCCAACTTAATCAAGAACTGGTGGGCACGCCTTGAGAAATTCAAAGTAAACACCCATGGCATATATGCCACTGCATCATTAGACGCCCATATGATGTATGTGGCCATGATGTTATGTAGGCTTTTCGGGAAAGAAAATTCTGCTCACTTCCTGTTACCATGGGTACCAATCATGCGTGAAGTTGCAAAAGGTTTTTCTTTCAATTGGGCCAAAATATTATCAGACAATCTGGCCAAAGAAATCACAGAGTATCAGTCGATGAAGGCCAAAGGGCAACCTGCACCTTTTTACATGTCGGCATACATTATGGATGCCATTTGTTTTATGACGCCTTTCACTTTGATGAGTTGGAGTTGGACCTCGACTAGCGCTGAACCCATACATTTTTATCACTCCAAGCTGTGGGAGGATAAAGCCGAGGATTTCTTTTATGAAATATGTCGTTACGTAGTAGTGCCGATGCATATCGCCCTCTACGGTTGCCCGCCTCCCAGGATTTCAGACCGGATCATGGCTAACCCGGGGAAAGTAGCAGACTGGTATATTGAGGAGCAATTTTCATACATCAGGGTTTTTGGGTGTTCAGTTCCCCCACATGCTTTACCAAAGTTTTTACCAGATCGGCTGGTATGCCGAGAGGTAGCATATCAAACTGTGATAGGGGGGATTAGTAAAGAATTAAAAGCAACCCAGAAGAAGGTGTGGCCAACATTCCCGCTTCAGGTTGGTACCTTCTCATTACAAGACTTCGGTCATTCAAAAGTGGAGGCAGTAGCCCTAGAAGACATCAAGTCGGTTAACATTGAGTTCAAGAAGCATGATCCCTAGGAGATCGTGGGAAATCACCTGGCTCTATACAATCTAAAGAAATATGAGCATGAAGCTTCCCCACAGGATGAAATATTCAGGGGAGCCAGGTCGTACCAGGAAGTGTTGAGCAAGGTTCGAACTCTGACTCCGAACCAATTAGATAGTTTCTACAATTTCCAAAGGTACAGGAGGAATAATTTGCCTAAGGTCTTACAGGGAGAATCTCAGATATCTCCATTAATACAGGAAACCGCAACCCAGGGCCTAGAGGCAGGAAGTTCCAGCGGATAAGATACTCAGGAGAATTTGAAGAAAACTGAAGTTCTGACACAGAAAACAGATACTGCATTACCAAATTTACGTGGTAATCAAACAAACGCTCAAATTGAAGATTTGATAAAAAAGGGACAGGATACATCGCCGTCCACACTAGATAAATTGGCTACCAACACACCAGGGCAACAACCGTCCACCGAGATAAGTACTCTGATTCCCGTAGAAGAAATGCCTCCCTCAAACTTCTTTTTCAACAAGAAGAGGAGGGCCATAGTCAAAAGAGAGACGCATCAAAAGGACGGTGCAACTGTGAAAAGACACAGAGTGCTATATGATGGATAGGCCTTAGATGAGACAAAATTCGCTATGGAAATGGTAGGCTCATTGGGAGCTATTGCCACGACAAATCAATGTTCAGTAGGGAATCTAGCGGAGCAATTGAAACAAAGAAATCTGTTAGTAAGACAGTTGCAGGACCAGATGTGAGAAATCAGATGAATAAGGATTTTGAATAGATTAGAGCCTGTGACAGACAGGAAATTCAACAACTCAAAACTAGCCTTGATGAAAATTCACAGGCCAATAGAGAATTAGCCACTCAGCAAGAAGAATTGATCAAACAACTTCAGACCAAGATAGATTTAGTTGAAGTTACAACAATGGAGATGGCAGCTTTCCAAGCTCAGGCGTTGGAGGTGCACGAAAAGCTGGAATTAGCCAGCAAAACCTTTTTACGAAAGTGGAAGCTGTTTAAAGCTGTTTTCGGGTGGCAGACCTTTCTCTAAACAACATTTACATTAATGAGAGAGAAGCCACTGCAGCTCGAGCTACGTTCCAGGAGGCCATTTTAATAGCAGCAAAGGATGAAGTAGCAAAGGTCCCTCTATTGTCTCTTTACGAGCAAACTCGAGGCGACATAATCTTGAAGACCTGGGAGACAAATCTGGCTGAAAGAAAAAGATTAGCCAGGGAGGTAAATAAAGCTTGTGAAGAAGCATTGTCTTCACTCGACAAAGGGTTACTGGACGTTGAAAGAGATAGTATCTCCGAGGCCCTGGGGCAGATTGACATAGCGAAAAATCAACTTAATTCTAAGACAAGCATAGAAGAAGCCCGGATGACTATCCAACAATTGAAACAAATCTACCTTATCCAGATTAACAAGTGGATAGTAAATCCCAGTTTACAGCTACAGGCTATATCTTTGGAAGCAAGGAAAATATAGGATAGTTTGCCTCATTAGAAAAGAAGCTGTATATTTTCGAGGCAAATGACACAACAAAACCTTCCAGGTTAGTAGTGCAGTTAGTAAGCAGATGTATCCAGTGTGTCGAACACGGGAAAGCCAACACATCTGGAAATAAATGAGACAAGCGAAACATACTATTCGCACGGGTCATAATAAGATGCCAACTGTTTCCAAGCTAGAGGATGTAAAGAGGAAACGTCTCTACATGCAGGCGAAGAGACAGAGGAGATGTAGATGGAACCTTTCAGTTTTGCATGTTGTAATATTTAATACTTTCTATGAGAAGTCCAACCGTTTCAGGTTGAGACCATTTTGTATAAATACATAAATCAAAGACTTATTTCAG
The DNA here is from genome assembly GCA_032191745.1 of Picea mariana. NCBI lineage: Eukaryota > Viridiplantae > Streptophyta > Pinopsida > Pinales > Pinaceae > Picea > Picea mariana. Next base: position 30,404 of record JASDQU010509699.1, read on the forward strand.
GCTGCTTCTTGCTGGATGTAATAGAGAAAACCCTCCTTTAGTGAGTATTAATACAAGTGTAGACAGAGATTCCAACTTTTGTGCTGTTTGAGTTATGTGTTTCTCATGTATTCCATATCTCTAGCTTTCTTTATGTTATTCCTTGATAAGTGAGTGTTTGCAATTTAGTACTACTGCTACTGTAATCACATTAAACCGGTTATTTGATAAGCAAACAATTTTTTCTCTATATTCACTATAAGTAAATACAAGACTTGTGAGCTACTCAGATCACTTTATCTTATATCCTTTCAAGGGTGCATTCTTTATTTTCTTCTACTGCGAATAATGTGAGATTCATCTTTCATTGATGCCTCATTTTGTTTAACAGTTTTGTAAGTTTCCCCCACATCATCTAACTTATAAATCGACTCAGACAACAAAATACGGCCTCTGTCCCGTTCTGTCACTAATTTCATTTGAGGATTAATTCTTATATAACTAACGGAAGAAAAAACACCTTTTAAAAAACATTCCTTTATATTCCTGATGCCTGACAATTTTCTTTGAGCCTTAAGTTTAATCTCAGGAACAACACATCCAATGCGTAACAAGCTCCGGGGTGCACTGTCTAAGATGTGGGCTTCCTGCCTATTTGTCAACCGGTATGACCATATCTGTAAAATGAGAGCTCATATGTCCATTGTCCAGGGTCCAAGAGGTATGAGGGGATGTATCTACATGTGCTAAGTCATCACATGACCCAACGCTCTGCATCACACGTGCTATATCCTGTATACAATGCACAACGTCCTGGGTGAAATCATAAGAACGTCCTCCAAAGGACCATGTCAAGTGCACCCAAGTCAGTCAAAGCCATAGAATCAAGCAAGACCAATAATCATAAGGTACAAGAGTCCTTAGAATCATACAAAGTAAGCTATCACTTAATACAGAAACCACATGAGCAATTTACATTAGATATCCCCTTCAAACTTCACATTAGCTCAATACTTTATGCAATTTGGCAAGCTTAGGTATGGGAGGACCATCAAAAGACCCTATTAGGTGTGCCAACACCTAGGTAGAGGAATAGTTCCCAAGAAGACCCATCAAAGTGTAAGTATAGTGAATGAAAACGTTTTGGGGCTACTTCATGGTGATGGAGTCATTAACATGCAAGGTACCGTGCTTGGTCCATTTTCATGAGCGCCTTTGTAGAGGGAGTGCTTGCTACTTGAGATACCCTTTCCTCGACAGTGTGTGTATTCCAAACCCCTTTCTTGCCTTTTGATATTCATTTTATGCATTGCAAGTCCCCTTTTCAGGTTTCAAACACTTTATTCTTTCTTTTCTTTTTTTACTAGAATTAAGTCCTTTGAATTGATATGCATTTAGTGCATTAGGACTAGGGGTGATTGCCTCATAGCGAGGGGGTAGAGTGGCTTTTGACTTGGTCATTCATTATCCCATATTTCTTTCTTTCTTTTATTTTTTATAGTAGCGACTTCAACCTCGACATTCTAGCCCTTCTTCTCATAGGAAGGATGAACCACGAGCCTTTTTGGTATACGTGTAACAACCATTACTGAAGTCTAGTACACTACAGAGGGCCCCATGATGGAAAGTGTTAAGTATGGAGGGGAATGGTAGCGTTACCCTTATCAAAGCTTCCCAGTAGTACCCATGTTCCCCAAGAGTGACAACACGGGGCTAGGACAATAATGATGGCCATCGAGGTGAAACAAGGCAAAGAGCATAACTTCTGAGCTTATGATTCATTATCCAACTTCAACCCATGATCCTTAGTCACATGTCAAATGCATTAAATATGGCACTTTATATGAGACAAGGACTAATGTACCTCATAATGTGCTAGACCACCATCTTCCAATGAGCCATGTTGATCGGGTGTGATGAGCTATGCTGATTAGGAATGAGGCGTCTGGGGGTTGCTGTCTGTGGAGAATACTGATCATCATCATCGTCGGGATCACTGTCTTCATTGCGGGCCATGAGACACGATCTCCTCTAGTTACCCCTAGGTGAGAGGGGGTAACAAGTCCAAAATAAATTTTCAAATTATGCAAGAATAAGTGAGAGCCCTTATACCGGATGCACCCTCACAACCATGAAATTACAATTAAGAATAATTTGCAACCATTAAACAAAGAAGGAGCATCCATAATATGAAACCCTAGATGAAGTAGACAAAATAGGACAACTTTATTATTGAATGAACAACCAACAATGCATTATTTCTTCAAATCTGATTTCACCACAAGATCAAGAGGACTGAATAGGTCTCACCTAACCTTTCTCCCTTGCTAGGGCAGCCCATGAAAATGAAGTAAAACAACCCTAACCAGAAAACTATAGCAGCAAATCCTTCAATAATTCAAGGTTACATCAAGGATTAGGGACGGTTTCACAACTTCATCCCTCATCTCTACTTTTTGGAGCAAACTTGCCCTTCTACAAAGATTATTTTAGTAGTAAACCCTAGGCAATTCTTGCAAAACCCTAATCATCCATGAAAAGGATAAAGAGATGGAAAAACCTCTTCCAAACCTTTCCTTAGCGCTTTTTGCTAGAATAAAGAATAAAGAGTTACCTTTCCTTAGTGCTTTTTGCATTCCAAACCCCTTATTTTCCTTTTTCTTTATTTGATTTGATTTGCAAGTCCCCTTAAAAAGGTTTCAAGCATTTAACACTTCCTTTGCTTTTTATTTGAGATATATTCAAGTCCTCTTTGTTTGATAATGCGTTTATTTGCACTAGGACTAGGGGCGATTGCCATTAATGAGGGGGGTAGAGATCAAGTATGGACTATGGCTTTTAAATGTCCTCATTATCCCTTTTCTTTCTTTATTATTGGCCAGCTGTTATCTACCTCTGGGCCTTTAGCCCCTTCTTCTCATAAGAGAATGAGGTACATGACTTTTTGGTTTACATCTAACCACATTACCCGAAAGGTGGGAGAATGGAAGGATCAAAGATGAAAAAGTGGTATATGACCGGAAATGGTACGCTACCCCTTTCAAGGAATCACTAGTAGTGTACCCCTTTTCCCCAGGAGTGACAACATGAGACTAGGATGCCAAGGATGGGTACCAAGGTGAAAAAAGGCAAAAAGCATAACTTCTGAGCTCATGATTCATTATCCAACTTCAACCTATGATCATTACTCAAATGCCCAATGCATTAAATATGACACTTTATATGAAACAAGGACTAATATACCTCATAATGTGCTGGAACACCATCTCTCAATGAGCCTTGCTGATTGAGTGTGATGAGCCATGCTGATAAGGAAGAGGCATCTGAGGGGGCTGCTCGGCTGCTCTCTGTGGACATGCTGATCATCATCATCGTCGAGATCACTGTTTTCATTGTGGACCATGAGACATGATCTCCTTTAGTTACCCCTAGGTGGGAGGGGGTAACAAATTGAATTCAGCAATTTACTTGTTTAATTGAGATCATAAGGACAACAGTCATCTAGGGTTGGAAATTTTACAGAAATTAGGTATAAGTGTTCAAAATTCAAATTGAATGTAAAACTCCATCCCTGGTATCATCTATGTACTTTCAAATTAGTTATTCTTGAAAATTTGAATTAGATGGACATTGTAAACTTTCAAATTAATGAAAAATATCTTTTTTTCCCCTAAAATTTACTATTCTTTTGTTTTTTAAATTTTCAGAGTGAACTCCAGAGTCTGAATCAGTTCTTACTCTTTGGCCTCGCCAAGTCATTATCTGATTTGAGCCTGGTAACTTTCCTACATATGAATCTTATCCAGGACAAAAATATGAAATTCCCAATCAATATAACCTAATAAATAATAATTCTCCACACAATATTAAAAAAGAAATTGACAAAGTAAGTGATATCAGTTTTCTTCCTACAATTGCTGGAAAATATAGCTCATTTAATTAAGCTTATTGCTTAGGTTAGATAAAACAAAAATTCCAATTAATTTAACATTTCAGTAATCATTCTAAACTTGTCATATTACTTTATGGCAGGTACATAATTACATGGTCCATTATGATTTTGTTCCATGGTTTTTTTGCTTGTGTGGCTGTGGTCTAGTGGTAAGTCGTGGCGATTACCACCATGATGACCCAGGTACAAGTCTCAACAGGCATGCTGCTACCATTACAGGTCTGCATTAAAGCAAAGAAATAGGATCCTGATTGCATGAAATAGGCTTTCAAATTCCCTACGGCTAAACAAAGGGCGTTCCATGAACAAAAGAATAAAGAAAGTTCATTCCATGGTTTTCGGTTGCTATGAATTGAATGTAGGTCACGTCTAGGTCCTCAGGAAGGGTGGGGTTTACTTAGGAAGTCTAGGTATCTGGTAATCTCAGTCATTTTCAGCCACTGTCATATCTTGTTAGCTGGCCATGTGGAATTACTCTAATGCCACTGAAGGCAGCTGAAGGTGTTGTCCTCCCTTGTTTACCACTTTGAGACTTCATAGAAGAAATCCACAATTGCTGTGCATTTACTATAATGCCACTGAAGGAAGCTGAAGGTGTTGTCCTCCCTTGTTTACCACTTTGAGACTTCATAGAAGAAATCCATAATTGCTATAGAATTCTGTATGGGATCTTATTCTTGATAACGACTAATAGGAGAATCATCCACAGAATTATTATTAACCAATTGTCTGTCAGGATAGGCTGAATGATCCTGGAAATTTGTCCTGTTTGGCTCTTGGTGTCCCTCGTATATTCCAAGAAACCAAAAGTTCTATCTGATGTGGCTGTATCTTTGCTACAGGATATTGACTAGAAGGTAACCTTATGAGAAATTAACTTCAAAATAATATTGATATCATTAAGATCTGATACAGTAATCATCTTTTCGTTGTCCAAATTTGAAGCATGTATTTGATGTGCCATTTTTCTGATACTAGGATTTGTTTTTGCTTTTATTTTCTGGTGAACAACAGAGGATTATACCAGGGAGCTCTGCTTGCTTTTCAACTTCAGTGAGGGATAAAGTAGCGAAAGGATCTGAACAACTGGAGGGAAGTGAAAGTGGAAAGCTGGTTAACAAGGTTGTCAGCAAGGGAACTGATCAGTCAGTCGCAGACATACGAATTTTGCGGACCCTTGCAAAGTACCTATGGCTGAAAGACAATCCAGAATTTCGCATAAGGATATTGGTAGCTTTGGGTCTGTTGGTAGGAGGCAAGGTAAGAACCATGGATTCAACTTCATTTACATGACAAATGATTCAATTTTCACTATTGCCCTCTAGTGTGTTTTTTTGTAGTGTTTGAAATATGATCTAATTCAGTGGAACTGGCCATGTCTGGTTTAATGTAATGATGAAATACCATTATGGCCTATATGTCTTGCAGAGGGTCATAGTAATGGCTTGGCCATGTAGTGCGACTATTCGCCAAATTATTGAATAAGTTTAGTGCTGCTCTTGTTCAGTATGATCTACTTGACAGCAAGCTGGGCGACATGCCACCAAAAGCTAATAAACAATAACTCTTGACAATTTAGATTCCTTTCTGCTGCTTTTTGGAAATGAGCACTGCATGCAAGAAATGATTGAAACATGTGGCCATGGATTAGTTTGGTTTATTTGAATTTGTTCTTGGTCCTCAAACTGTGGTCTCAGTAGCCTGGTTCAAATTTGAATTTGAATTTTGGAAGCAGAAAATTGGGGAAATTAAAAAAGTTTGGAACGAGTTGACATGAAATTCGCATACATAAAAATAGATGTATATATATTATATACTTTGACCTTCCACGTGTGTATGTATATATTTCGATCTAAATGGTGGATTTCATGCTGAAGGTCACTTTTTATTTATTTTTAATTGTTAAAAATGCTTTCTTTCTATGAAGATACAAAAATTGTCACAAAAAAGAGAGGAACCACTAGTATTGATCTTCCTGTGAACCAAGCCCCTATGTACACTAATGTCAAAATCCTTAGTGTTCCAGCTGTCATCAGTACAAAAGACAAAGGGCATATAAGAGACAACCTTCTTCAGAATCTGAGAACTTACAAAAACAAAATGCCTCTCATATACTTAAGCATCCATTTCATCAGTAAGGCTAGCCCGGACATTCAAAAGTAGGGGAAGATCTGCATGTTTGCTGTTGCTACCTCTCCCATGGGGCTCAGTACAGTCTTTCACAAAAATCAAATTACAGCTAGAAGGGCTTGATAACGAAGTGCCGAGGGCCAAGCAATTTTTTTGTCAGTAAAAAATGCTTAACATTTCATTAGTGAGGCAGCAAAATCTACAAAATGGGGAAGTCTGTGGCTGCCTCCCTGAGATTGTTTAGAGTAGATATGGCAGTACATAAATTTTGTTGTTTATTATTGCCATTCTTGTTGATGAGTATGTACACATATTCATTTATCCTGACTCTGACTCCTGAGAGCTATCATCCAACTTTTAACGAGTAAGTTACAGACATATACATATACAGCTCATATCACTATCTGCAATCTCTATAGTTTGATGCTTAACAATATAAAACCAAAAATTCTAAGATATCAAAATCTTGTCCAGAAGATTAACAGTAGCAGTAGCTGTAACTATGGCTGTCGAAAAGAGTCCCGTCTTTGTTCAGATGGTGTACAAAACTTGCTGGCTAGACCCATTATTAGAGGCATACTAGAATTCATTCAATGATGATGTAGTTGTGCATTTCCTGCTGCTTATTAGTATTCTCTTCTTCTTGTTTGGACAGCACTGCCACTCTCTCTTTCTACATCTCAATGTCCTGCTCCTGTTCTTTGACCCTCCTCTTGAGGGAATGGATTCCCTTCAACAGGGTGTTTGAACTGATGGTCATCACAATAAGTTTACCAGAGCTCTGTCCGATGAAACTCAGGGCCCCTGAGAAAAATTGAGCAAGTGCTTGTGTATAGAGTCATAGATCTCCTTCATTGACTGTAGTGATTCAGGATTTGGAAATTGGATCCATAGCGGGAGCATCCATAGAAATCAAACAAAATTGTATTAATGTCCACTGATGAACAAAATAGGTCAATGGGACTGGAAAGTACAACTTGCCAAAATGGGTGACGTGGGTAGTGCAAAACTCATCTCTTAAGAGTACAAGAAAAACCCTAGAAATAGAACAAAAAGAAGCAAACCCTACTTATCGTAGGGACCTAACCAAAAATACAATCTCAAGTAGTAGAGGAATAAGCTGCAAGTAAGAAAAAGAATTGGATGTTAATATTATTAGAGCCAGGAATGGCAATATCCACCCTAAAAACCTGTCTGATAATGTCCCTTGGATAATGGTCTGGATTGATGGGCCCCTGGGGAGTGATCTGCAGTGGCCTCTGCATCAATGTTGCCAGAGTGCGGAGTAGAGCAGGAGCGTTTGAGGGAGCGTCATTTTCCAAAAATCCTCGGGAGCGGAGCATCCTGGGAGTCTCTGTACATGAGTCCCCAAAAAACCCGTCCCCCCCAAAAAAACTCGCGCAGCTAGCGATCACGCTAAGAGACCGAGCACTAGACTGGTACATGAGTCTAGACACAAACAATGTTCCCGAAACGACAAGGACACTGGACGACATTAAGAAACTATTGATAAATGAGTTCCAGAAGCCGAGCTAAGAGGATCAAAACATGAATGAGATGATTGAAATAAGACAGAAACCAGGAGAATCGGTATGGGAGATTGATCAAAGATTCAAGCGATTAAAAGGAAAGTTAAAATACCTTATGATCAATATGCAACATCGACACCTGTTTGTCAACTCACTACTCCCACACTTAAAATATCCATTACGACAACAAAAGTTTCAGACGCAGGCAGAGGCTCTGCAGGCAACCTTGCAATTGGAAGAGAATTAGTACCACCAGACGGACCCGGCTATCGAAGAACTGAAGGAGGATCTGAAGAACTTAACATTTCCGCTGAACCAGAATAAGAGCAAGGACAAACGAGAAGCCGTTTGGTGCACTACCTGCAGGACGGAAGGACACCATAAGAATGAATGCCCAACATTCGCACAGTATATGGCGACGGGGATGCCAAACCCACTACCACAGGGAGGATTATGGTGCGAAATATGCAAGAAATCGGGTCACGACCCTTACCATTGCACGATGATGCAGAAATACCAAACAGTTCCAAAGAACTCATATTGCACCTTTTGCAAGTCAGTCGGCCATGACGACAAAGATTGCAGAACTGTGGAGCTGATGCGGGAAAGAACATCAGACGCATACAGGGTACATGAAGAAATGATGACTGGGCAAGCAGCACCACAGTTCACTCAAGCCCCAACCCCATACAACACCACGCAGTAGCAGTATAATACTGTGCCACAGCCATACAATAATGCGCAGCCACAGTACAACCCGGCACAGCCCCGGTACAATACTGCACAGTATAATCAGAGACCACAGTATAACACGTTGCGAGGTGATCGTGCAGCTTATAGAGGAGCAGGACGAGCCAGAGGAGGTTTCGGACGCGGTAGAGGACCGATCACATGTCACAATTGCCAGCAACCAGGACATTATGCACGGGAGTGCCCACTGCCACCAGCGACTTGTATGTATTGTCGCGCATCGGACCACGATACAGAGGAATGTTCGACATCATTTGTAAAGATCCAGGAAAAAAGGAATCAAAATAACCAGAATGTTCAGTGGATTTCAGCCGAAGCAAGGGATGACGGACGGAACATCAACATAGTCACTCGAGGAGGAACGAAAACAGGAAATGACGCAGTTCGATAGGAACCAGCGCAGAATCAATGGGTAAAGAAGAACACTGACCCCAAGAAGCAGTTCGACGCGCATAAGGAGAAGGAGATCTTTACAGAAGCCCGACAAGAATTCCAGAAGGAGAACATTGCACCAACTGCACAACAGAGCAAGGAGGCTTCGGAATATGAAATGCCGCCATCACTGGACCATACCAATAGAATACAACCCAAGGAATAAGTAAGTACTATCAAAGACTTTTTGCAATCATGCATTAAAATGTTAAGTGATCCTTCATCTGTCAAAATATTGCAAAACATCCTAGAAAAATGTAGCAGCGAGACGGAACATAAGCCAGAATTGAAAACTGTCAACCACCTACACACAAGAAGAAGAACAAGTAGGGAATTTAGACTAAATGCTAACATTGGGGATTTCAATATGGGAGAGATTATACTAGATCTAGGATCCGAAGTGAATGTACTACCAAAAGCTACATGGCAATGCATGGGAGAACCTACACTGGGATACTCAACTGTTCAATTAAAGCTAGCAAATCAACATAGAGTCCTACCAATAGGTAGACTGAAAGGAGTGACGGTAGATCTGGATGGTGTGCGCACTAAGGCAGACTTTAAAGTCATCGAAATAGTAGACGACACAACACCTTACCTGACGCTACTTGGTTTGGATTGGGCGTTCGACAACCAGGCCATAATTAACTTAAAAACCAAAAAAATGACATTTGAGTCGGGGGACTACAGGGTCATAGCCCCACTCGACCCATTAGAAGGCGAGAGGTTCGTAGAACCCACTTGTCTGGATTTAGAAGAGATCGGCCAGTTGTACAGAACAACTGCGCGCGATGCAGANCGGCGTAACAGGAGCTTCCCCACCCACTGTCACCTCGATGGGGAGCTCTTTCTATTCAGGAGGGCAAGTCCAAGGGAGACGTCCCTAAGGCAATCTGGATAAAAGAAAGGGTAAAGGATAAAAGCCAAGTCAAGGAAGACCCCTTTCACAGATTGCTGCCCAAGAAGAGATAGTCAAGATGAAGTCTTTCACTGTCAATGCACCTGTTTGTGAGACAAAACAAAGAGAACTAGAATATGCTTTGCAGTGGATTAGTACTTCATAAAGCCAATGACTATCTTTCAAAGATATATATATGAGCAATAAATGGATATAATTATTGACGAAGTCAATGATTATCAAAAGCAAAGACAAAAATCACTTCTTCAACAATTATATAAAGAGCATTCAATATGTGCAATCAAACCATGTATCATATCATTAATGCAATGTATAT
>JASDQU010509700.1:24289-40329 GCA_032191745.1 Picea mariana
ACAATTTTACTTTTATAATTATTTAATTAAATTTTATTTTTCACGTTTAAATACTTTAATTACCATTTTGTTTTTCGCTCGGCTCCAACCTCACCCGGTGATTACAGAGCCAGCTCAACGGCGCATCCACGTCATCACTTGACCAGAGCCAGCGCAGCGATGCTTCCTCTTCGTCGGGGTTATCTTCCGACACGGCATCCGTCGTGGGCGTCAACCCCAATGGTTGTTGTCCATCGGGATTCAACCCACCGTGCCGTAGGCTTGAGCGGCTCCGTTTGCGAAGCCAAGAAGAGATCCAACAGGCCGAGGGCGCTCCGGGGAATCGAACCGCGGACGTCGTGGTCGTCGGGCTGACTCTTTCGTGGCGACAGGCGACGGCGTTGGCTGTGAACTTGGACGTTGCAGAGGTGCGGGTCATCGGCAGCACAGTATCACAGCGCGCTCTGCTCTCCGCAGGCGTCGCAGGGTCGAGCCCCGCTCCTTCCTACACCCGTCGCCATTCTCCTGTCAAATTCTCTCACAATACACGTATGAGGAAGAGGAAATCAGAATCACATTCCTTCCTTCCAAGTTCCCATGSTAAAAACACGAGACYGGGTTTAAASTTTAAAGGAGGAAGAGGCGCCGTAACCTTAYGAGGGATCCCGCAGCTCATTGGCTTCGATAATTCCGGCTTCCACGAGGAGTAGATTGATAACGATAATTTATTCATTTGACTCTTCCGCTGGCCCCACGAACTGTGACCTTTTTGTCGGGGGGAGCGAGAGCGAGAGCGTATGGCTGTCTTATGACCTTTTCCAATTGTTGGTGGAGATAAATATCTGAGAAAAAGGGTGGAGATAGAAATCGTCCACGACAACGCTTTGCCTTTGAAAGGCGGAGTCCCATGGATGAAGTTTGTAGTTTACGTTTCACATGGACCTTTGACATGTACTGTACACAGAGAGACCATGACATAATTATTGGGGCCGTATGCCTCCGATGAAGAGAACACAACTTCAACTTTCTGTCAAACAATCACTATCTTCAATCGTTCAAGTTAACAAGAAATCCCTTCGGTGTATCACGTGACGTTGGTTATGTTGTTGAAAGCTTATTCTTTTTCTTCCATGCAGTACATGAGTTTGTATGCCGTAGCAGATGTATTCAAGTGGAACAAGGTAATGAATTGTGAATCAATCACACATAATAATAATAATAATCTATTTTTAAGATCATGGTCAAGTCGAACATCAAATAGATATATGAAATAAGAGAAAAGACAATTCCAATCTTTGTTTGGTAAAAATATTTATACATAATAAGATGAAAAACACATATTGAATTGGACTCTTTGTTTGGTGAAAATATTTATATTTAATAGATGAGAAATGAACGCTCAGCCTTCTTTCTTGGTAAGAAAGATGAGCCCTTTATCAGACTTGAATCGATGACTTATACCTTATGGCATTATTCTACCATTGACTTAAAAGCCCCACCTTCTTCATATATTAATGAGTGAGTCTACTATAGTATATGGACAACAAAATCAATTTGCATGATCTATATTTCTTTTGTAGATATCAAGTTTTGAATATATATTAGTAGCTTGTAGGTTTACATGAGAGGAGGGTAAGGATGATTATTCTTGAAACTCCAGGCTGTGTTGACACAAAGTGAATGGAGACAAGTAATTGATTATGTTCATACAATGTCTCTATTAACTAAAGAAGTGATATTTATAACATTCCCTCTTCTGTAGCAATAGCTACACTTCTTGAATCTAAAGCTTCTTGACCTTCTAAACCAGTTTCGACAATGCAATTATTCGGTCAAAAAAATGGAATTGCTTGACGCTACATATTAGAACCCATTAGAGTGTGATTCACATCATTATGTTCGAGAAAAGGAATAAGGGAAACTCCAATGGAAAAATATTGAAAACGAAAAATACTTCTGAAATGGAAATGGGTGAGTGCACAAAGTTGGTGGACGAAAAAAGTGGCAAGGGGGTCAGCAGGAACGTGTGCACGATCTCAAGAACGCACACGCATTCCTAATCCTATAGGTTTGGCAAGGCCCGAACCTCCAGTCAACATGCCACATAGGTTCGTCGACAGGAATGCTCACAAATTCTTAAGAATGTGCACACATTCCTGTTGTGCCCTATTTTTAAGGGACCGCAGGCACATTTTGTGCTCATTTCCACATCGCACCTCGCAATTTTCTCAATTAGAGCAAGCAAACATGACTAATAGAGGAGCAAAACTCATGATCTTGCCATTGTGTCCATTGCAAGAAAGGTATGGTTGATTTTTTGTCATTTTCTCTTGGCTTTGCAAAAGTTACAAAACAATTAGTCACGGGTTATGGATGTAAATCCCAATGACATTGAACACTTATTAGCTAGGTTCACTACACATAATTAATACTTGAATGCAAATTTCTCAACAACTCACTAATCTCATATAGGTTTTTTTCAAGTTCATTGTAAAGATAACGCATAGTTTTTCTTTGTTTTACACAAAATTATATTAATGATTTTGTTGGGATAAAATGAAATTGTTGTTTGTAATACCTTTGTCATAAGTCCACTTATTGAATTTTCTTTTTAAAATGAAACATATATTATGAAATGGAACCCTAAGATAATGTAAACCACCAACCAACAGACCAAGGCGAGGAAAACCCCAACCCACTAAAACTACCAAACTTAAACACCCAAATTAATGAGCGGCTAGACACATTAAGAACACTTGTAAATCAGTTAAGGGGCACAAGAGAACCAAGCAAAGAGTCCTTGCCCACTTCTTTGGACGTCATTGTGAGGCCCATTGCAAGTGTCCAAGGGAAATTGACTTCTATTTCTGAATACAGGGCAAGAATGTTTGAGTATTACAACACTGGATTGGATAGAAAGCAAGTTGGAGACTTGGGTATATCTTTTTTTTTTGTTAGTTAAATATCCTTGATTTGCGGGATTGGCATGTGGCTGAGATGCCACAACCCAGGGGCATCTGAGCCATTAAAATCACCCAGGGATCGCACTAGCCCTGGACCGCACCAGCCCTTTACATGGATGGATTTGAGGTGTCCCTAGTGGTTTCAAACCAATGAGTTCACTTACGGAGTGCCTTAACAATGCACTCCCTCACTGATTTCTCTACACCACGAGGACAGGGACTTGGGTATATCAAAACAACAACTAATGTCTATTTTTATTGATCCTCAATCTCAACAACAACCACCCATGACCAAGAAACACATTTTCATTCACTAGTGTGTCTACCCACAAATTAGTCAAAACTGAATGGATAGGTGGTACATGGTATTTGATAAACCTCCCTGCAATAACATGGAGGTGCTTTTATATTTTTTGTGAAAATTGTGAGATGAATTTATTTTGGGTTATCATGTCCACTACTTCGACATTGATGACTTCGAGGGGTGGGTCAAGGGTCTGCACAGGACCGAGAGCATGTTAGGCACGATCCCATGTTAGGTCATCGTCCCCCCAAGTGAAGGCCTGACCCCCCTTCCCAACATCCTCCTATTGTAGAGAGCTTGCAGTAGGTACAGTTAGTTATATCATCATTGACTCGGAGCCTAGTGCAACACGATAGCTTTGTTTCACTATCTCGAAAAGAGGTTCTTGTTGGTGACAGTGATAGAGGGGTTAGAGCTTCACCCCGTACAACATATTGGAGTGAGGAGAGGACACATGGACATAGAAGTCATCCATGTGAACCTCAAAGATGCTCGAGTTGTAGGCAAACCTACTATGGGCCTATGGAGTCCAGTCGATAACAGAGCTTCATGGAGGAGGTTAGTATCTTAACCATCTCTATGTTCTTCATCGTTATATATTTATATGGAATTCTGTGTATTTATATCGATATTTTATTGTATATTGTTTTTTAGTTGTTACGTCTGTGTAGCAGAACCTCTACGTCCATGGATGCATCAATGCATGTCTCCACCACTGATGCAACAATAAAGGCAACCTTCTCATTTGACGTACCCCATACACAGGTATGTGTCACATTTGATAAATTCACCATGGTCATTTCTTTATGTTATGGCATCCTTTATTTTTTAATGTTCTTGTGTTTCTATAGGTTGTGAGACTAGATGATGTCAAGGAATGTCCATCTTGAATGGAAAAGTCATATGCATCACAGGTATTATGTGTAGAGTTAAATATCATTTAAATATCAAATTTGTTGTATTTATGTTGTTGAATTTTACTATTTGGTACTAATAGTTCAATATTATTAATATGTATGCAGGTTATTGACATATTCGCTAGTTATAGTACTAGTCAAATCCCTGGGCACTTGGCCTCTACTCATGGGTTACCTTACTCTAGGCCAAGGGAGTTTCCATCACTTGTACAACCTCTGGGGGTCCATTGTTTCCCACTCCCAACATCTTTCTTATTCGATGCATCCTCAGTGGATGTACCCATAGACCACCCATCTGCACCACCTCTTCCATCACATCCATCCACAATGGATGCACCCATATGCCACCCACCCCCACCACCATTTCCATCAGCCCCATCCACCAAGGCTACCACAATAGAGGTTGGATCGAATTAGGTTGTACAACCGAGTTCTCCACCGAGGCCCGAGATATTCACAGTGAGATAATGTGTTGATGATAAATTTGTATGTATCATGAATTTGATTTTATGCATATTTTTTTAATTTTGATGATTTGATCCTTGTAACTAATGCATGGCGATTTCGCTGAGCGAATAGGGTCGCAGAGGAGGTTAACACCCTCACGATTGTCAATACCATGTGTAGTGAGTTGTCTTATGTTAAATTACAAAGTATCATTTTGTAAGTCTTTTAATTCATTGTGGAAAAAAACTTATAGCAATGTTTTTTCTTTGTGCAATATTTAGAGCAACGAAGCATGCCCAGGCCCAAATCCACTTGAGGTGCTTCTTCAAGCAAGAGAATAAAGATGGATTTACAAGATTTTCCTTAGGGTAGTGAGGGTGGAAGTGGTCAATGATTGACCAATTACTACCATTTTGTGTCTAGGCCACCATCTGGTTGTTTTTTTATGTTAGAGCACTTGGTGTCGTTTTGTATATTGGGCATGAGGTGTCATTTTGTAAAAAATGTACAATTTAGATGATGTTGAGTATATATATATATATATATATCATGGCACGTTTTTTATGAATCTCATTGTTTCTGCATTTTATGTTGATGAATGTATGAATTTAGAAATGTATGAATGTATGATTTTTTTCTAAAGTGATTATAAATACTTACGTTACACATTAACGAATCCCTTATGGTGGAAAATATTGCTAAGTGTTAAATCCATAAGCAATTAATGGTTCTCATTACCTAAATTTGACAGAAGGTTGAAGTCTTATCCTAGTTAAGACTCCATGAACCAATAATAACAATCATGTAGGCTAACATAATCACAATAGAAATAAGAGAGTTGAAACCTCACATCACTCTATCCAAAACAAAGCATGGTTCATTGTAATGACAATCACAACATGTTTCAAGGGTTTCTTAATACAAAATCAACACATAAAATATGAGTGCAAAATAAAGTTTCACATCAAATGGAAATATACCTCAAATTCTCCATTAAGCTTGCCAAAATGTTCTACAATGTAGCCCAAGAGGAGAGCTCCTAAAATACCCAAATTATCCACCCTTTACAATGGAGAGAGATAACTCTTATTTATAGAGTGAGTCTCTTCTCTTATAGAATAAAATATTATTATTTGCTAACTAACTCCATGACACGTCAAATAAATGTTATAATAATGGATTAGATAGATCTCTCTTCAATCCATGGTTGACAATGTTACAACATGTGGACATTAGCGTCTTCAAAGAAATTCGCCCTCATCCAAAAATAGTAGTAGTATGAACCAAATAATGCATGGAAAGACATGGAAAGTTCCACATGGAATGTTCCCTCCAAGAATGTGCATGCATGCAACCACTCCATAGGTGTGAATTCCAAATTAGCCAACTCTATGGATGAATGTGCAATATGCCAAGTGGATGGTGTGTACACAACAAAGTACGTGATCAATGCCTAGCCTTTGCTTTCCTTGTCTTTGTCTTTGCTTGCCTTGCCTTTGCTTGCTTTGTTTTCCTAGCCTTGCCTTGCTTGCTGTTACACATGAAATTTGTACACCTAGGTACCTCGCCCTAAGTGTCATAAACTGTCATATAAGTGTCTCATACACCTTGACACCATGGAATAACCTATGTCACAATCCCTAGTCAATGTGGAGGAGGGATATATTAAATGAAGGCCAAAATACCAAGTACATGTGAATTATTATTAATATTCATGGAAAAGAAATTGATTAAGTGTGAGAACCAAGTGCACATGAATTATTATTAATATTCATGAAAAAGAAAGTAATTAAGTGTGAGAATCCACCTCACATTTGGTTTCCTATTTTTTAGGGAAGGTGGAGGATCTCATGGATGGTTGAAATATTTCCTCCTTAAAATCCTTGAGAGATATTTCCTCCCCAAAATCCTTAAGAGATATTTTCTCCCTAAATATCTTAGACATCCCTTTCTTAGTGGATCTGATGAGAGATCCTCTCCATGGTGGTTAAGCCTCCAAATCCTATATAATGAGGGCTTTCCATGGAAGAGGGGATATAGAGTTTGAAAGAAGCACCTAACTTATGATCTCATAAGGAATGGAAGGAGAGACATTGTGAAGCACCTAACTTATGATCTCATGAGTGGTATTGATAGAGAGATGGAGAAATTGTGAAGTATCAAACTTATGATCTCATAAGGGAGATATCATTGAAGCATCAACATTCTGTGTGGATTATTTGAGCAAGGGTCTGGACAAAGGGAGCTTGGTGAAGCTGTTGCACTACATCCATGGCTGTAAGCACCACTTTGTTCTCATTAATATAAATCTATGCTTGGCCTGTTTCCTTTAAAGTTTGCGTACATTTCATGAACTTATCTTTAGTAGATAGATATGTTTTTGAGCTAATCTCAGTAGAATAAGAAGTTTGTTGTGTCTTTGTTTGTTCTATAGAACTTATTGAGGAGCTTAAGATCGAAGCTCAACTTGGACTGTGCGAGGAAAAATGCCATTAAAAAGGTACACTTTTCTTCTTCATCTTCATACATTAGCTTAATTAGATCTAAAAGGAATTTAAGTGTCCACAATGGCATTTTCTATCTTGGTCATAGGGGTCTAGTATCCAAGAGAGAATCCACTTGTCCACAACATGATTTCTCTATAACAAAAATTGGCGACTCCACTGGGGAAATGAACTTTCAGTTTTGGTTTCCTTCCTTGGTCTTGTCCCTACTCTTTTAACACCTTTTAGATCACTTTTTCTGTTTGTTTATGATCCATTAGCCTTCTCCTACCTTCACTAGCATTTTCACCATTTTTTATGCATTCTGGGTGAATTTTTTGCAAATTTTTGGCTTCTTTTTTGAGTTTCTAGGAGGATCAACCCCGCCCCCCCCCTAGACCATAACAGGGCGCTGATATTTGGCCAGCGCTCCCCCACAGTGTTTCAGGGAGTGTTGCAATGCTCTGTCCCCTTGAGATAGGGAGCGCTAGTCTCTGTTTTGGAGGTTTTTTGCCCTTTTCTGCTCAGATTTTTTCATCCTGTTTTGTGGAAGTCTTTACCCAGTCTTTGTGTATGGTTTGTGAAGTTGTTTAGGTTGATATTTTTTGCTTATCACCCATTATTGTCTTTATTGGAGCTTGAAACCTTTTCAGAAATGTGAAAATTGTCCTTTCTAGTTGCGTTTTTGTTGGGACAATTTTGAGTGGTTTTTCTTTCTCCCTATCATTTCTTGGATTCTTTTTCGCATTTTATTGTCTTCCTTGAATTCTTGCATTTAAAGTAGCAGAATTGCATGTTTTTTTAGAATTTTGGGACATTGTGCATCTGAAATGATGAATGTTTTCTCCTTCTCATAGCATAGTTTTCATCGAAATGAAAAGATTGCATATTCATCTCTTTGCATAACTTTCGAGTCGGTCAAAAAACCATATTGTCCATGTCATTTTTCCTTTGAGTAACAACAGCCTTGAAAATCAAGCACTAAACTAAAAATTGATTAGACATTTTTTACATTTTCTAGTAGCAAACCTACATTAGATTAGTTGTAGGGCTTTGGAATAGGTGTGAAAGATAACTTTCCAAAGCTGCAAACAAACATAGGATCTTGTGTTAGAGAGCGGTGAAATCCAATTGCTACATTTTGTCTTGGAAATCCCTTCTCACACAAGGGTCAAACCTGAGGTCGCATTGAGACTAGCAAAGTTACTCACCCTGCTTTGTTGGTCTTAGTGTAGAGATTGCACGTATTATGGGGGTCGCTTGAAGGTATGCCCACAATGATGAGTGGAAGCCTTTCAAGTTGATTTTGGGCTAGATACACTGCCCTTGTGAGTGGATCGGACTGTCGACTGTTTCCCCAGGCATCACTGTTGTAATTGGTAACCTTAGTGGCCTATCTCTTTAGGGTCTTTACACAAGGTGACTGTGGAGGGGCAAGTCTTCACGGTACCTGGAATCGACGTTGGCTAGACTCACTTGGGCTCCTTGGAGGGTATAACCACGATTATGTGTGGGAGCTTGCACCAAGGTGTAAGTCCGTTAAGCAAGTCGTCAACGTAAATTTTCCACCCACTTTGTCTCAGCCCCTTCTTACTTTGTTCCCACGACATTGGATTTCATCACCAACTAGTGTGCTCATTGTGAGAAGGTTTTGTTTGCTTTCTTTCTTACTATATTTTTAGCGCGTGTTGTTTGTTCTCCCTAGCAGAATCTAGGTTGGATTTTTATTTTTATGGCGTCAGTTCCCAGAATGACCAATGAAGGAACCCCTTTGCCAGGGGAACCTTTTGTTTTTCCTTCTTATGGAAACGTCGGTCCTCCTTACATCACTACTTTGAACCTTCCAGGTCTCACAATTGAGTTACCAGTATGGTTGTTTTCCACTCTGGTAATCTTGAATGCAGCAGGTGCTTTAGATGTAAGCACACCACCCACACATCAACCTCATGTCAACCTTTCTCTTTCTTTTCCCGTTAGGTCTCCTTCCATTTCTCCTTCTTCGCTTAGTGAAAGCTCTCAAGCAAGTAGCCAGATTGACAAGACGAAGAAGAAATGGAAAGAGAAGAAGAAGAACCAGAAAGGGACCAAGCCTCCAACTACATCAGATGTTGGATCCAAGCAACCAGCTACTATTAATAGTATTGGGAGTGTGGATGAGGTCGACAAGATTAAAACAAAGAATATGAAACCCAAATTCCCTTGCAGTCTTTGTAAGGGTGACCACTTTCTAATGGATTTCCCTGGTATTCCCAAGGTCTTAGAAATGTGGTCCTCTATGTCATCATCCCCTACTAGACATTCTAATGACACCCCGTCAACTAGTGACATTAAGGTTGGCAAGAATAAGACAACTATCAAATTCCCTTGTATGTTATGCGAAGGTGATCATTATTCTCACCTTTGTCCTTGCATGGACGAGGCTTTTTCTCTTTTGTAAAAGCTTCAACTTCCAACTGGTTATCACAAGATTTCCCCCAACCCTTTGTTAGTTGATGGGATGGTCAATCTGGTTCCATCCCTAGTCAGTCCAGTTGATCAGGTGGTCAATCTAGTTTCATCCTCGGTTGAACCACTCCCCAAAGTAGTTGATCCAATTCCTTCATCGATCAGCCCCACTTGGTTCTCACACTTAAGTTGTTTTCAGACTCTCTAAATATGAAAAACCATCGAGTTTACCTTCTCTGGACTCAGTAAACAATCATACATTGAAGGGCCCATACAGGACCGAACCCTTACTTCTTCCAGTTCGTTAAACAAAGGAAGAGGGACTTATCAAAGGTGAGTCATATCGAGGATGTGTTATCATCCTCGAGCTTGTTAAATTAAAAAGAGATACTCATTTATCTGGATGGGGGGGGAATTGAAGGAAGCAAGCCAAGCAGTTTTTGAGAACATTACCAATAACTCTTACAGTCACCCTTGAACACGACATTTTTATCATTGCACGCATTTTTAACCATTGAATCTCTGCACTGAGCCAATCCTCTGAGTTCTTTACTCCTTTGGGTCACCCAACGAAAGTCACAGTGTCCATTACATCATCAAGTTTTGTTCCATGTCAAGTTTCTGCTATTGTGCCTCAGTGTTCAAGGGAAGTATCTGCCTCAAGAGTCAGCCATCCCAAATATCCTGTTTCAATACCCATGTTAGTCCATGTTCATTTGATATACCAATTTACATCTCTGTGTCTGTTTCGTGTCATTGATGGGGGATACATCAAGGCCCTCCTTCAATGAGTCTATTCATGTCAACTTCAACACATTATCCAGGAGCTAAACTTAGAAACCAGTTAGTACCTTGGGACCTGCATGCCTCAATGGCAGACCTCCTCACTTCTGACAGTAGGTTTACATTATTGACCCCTGATCGGATGATTCCACGGATGTTCGACTTCAGCTCATCTATTCACATTCGYTAGAATGTACTAGGGTACCTTGGGAATCATTGACATCAATGGTGATTTCCCTCACACTCGTTAATGGTTTACCTCATTGACCGGTAATCAAGTGGTTTCTGCCATGTTCGACATCAATACATCTATTCACATGGTTAGATTTGTACCACATCRGGATCAGTAAGAAGACCCTGGGTTGAGTGTTCACTCTGATATCTACTTTACCCAGGCTGCGAAAGGAGATAATTTGAGCACATTGATATATATATTGTCATATAGATCCACTTTGTATTGGTCTGTGGCTATGTTTTGTCATCTCGTAGATCCACTGTGTATTTATCGTGGCTATGATCAGTTCATGTCATGGAATTATAGATCCACATTGTATATTTGGTGGCTATACTCTTCAGTCAATATGATTATGGATCCATAGTGTACTTGATGGCGGCCATACCTTGAAAGTCTTTTATCACTCAAGCATAGGTATGCTTGCCTTGGGTTTGAAACATGTCATAACATTTGTTTGATGGTTGTTTGCAGCTTCTACCAGGTTCTCCGAGTCCACACCCTTGCTTTAAAGATTTGTAAAGTGTTTCGACCATCATTCTCTCTCTTGACCTCACACTTTAGGGGGCATTCTGTTACACATGAAATTTTCACACCTAGGTACCTCGCCCTAAGTGTCGTAAACTGTCATATAAGTGTCTTATACAACTTGACACCATGGAATAACCTATGTCACAATCCCTAGTCAATGTGGAGGAGGGATATATTACATGAAGGCCAAAATACCAAGTACACATGGATTATTATTAATATTCATGGAAAATAAATTGATTAAGTGTGAGAACCAAGTGCACATGAATTATTATTAATATTCATGAACAAGAAAGTAATTAAGTGTGAGAATCCACCTCACATTTGGTTTCCTATTTTTTAGGGAAGGTGGAGGATCTCATGGATGGTTGAAATAATTCCTTCTTAAAATCCTTGAGAGATATTTCCTCCCCAAAATCCTTAATAGATATTTTCTCCCTAAATATATTAGACATCCCTTTCTTAGTGGATCTGATGAGAGATCCTCTCCATGGTGGTTAAGCCTCCAAGTCCTATATAATGAGGGATTTCCATGGAAGAGGGGATATAGAGTTTGAGAGAAGCACCTAACTTATGATCTCATAAGGAAGAGAAGGAGAGACATTGTGAAGCATCTAACTTATGATCTCATGAGTGGTATTGACAAAGAGATGGAGAAATTATGAAGTATCAAACTTATAATCTCATAAGGGAGATATCATTGAAGCATCAACATTTTGTGTGGATTATTTGAGCAAAGGTCTGGACAAAGGGAGCTTGGTGAAGCTACTGCACTACATCCATGGTTGTAAGCACCACTTTGTTCTCATTAATATAAATCTATGCTTGGCCCGCTTCCTTTAAAGTTTGCGTACATTTCATGAACTTGTCTCTAGTAGATAGATCTATTTTTGAGCTAATATCAGTAGAATAGGAAGTTCGTTGTGTCTTTGTTTGTTCTACAAGAATTATTGAGGAGCTTAGGATCAAATCTCAACTTGGACTGTGTGAGGACAAACACCATTAAAAAGGTACACTTTTCTTCTTCCTCTTCATACATTAGCTTAATTAGATCTAAAAGGAATGTCAGTGTCCACAATGTCATTTTCTGTCTTGGTCATAGGGGTCTAGTATCCAAGAGAGAATCCACTTGTCCGCAAGGGGATTTCTCTGTAACACTTTCCTAGCCTTGCCTTGCCTTGTCTTACCTTACCTTTCCTTACCATGCCATGTCATACCATGCATTTCCTTGACTTCTCATGCCATGCCTTGCCATGCCATTCCATTCCTTGCCTTGACATGCCATGCCTTTCCTTCACTTTCCATACCATGTTGTGTCATGCTTTTCCATGACATGCCATGCCATGCCTTGCCTTGCATTGCATTGCATTTTCATGCCATGCCATACCATGCCATGCCTTGCCATGTCATGCATTTAATTTTCTTTCCTTGTCATGCCATGCCTTTCATTTCCATTCCTTGCCTTGACTTTCCATACCATGCCATACCTTGGTCACCTCGACACTATAGCCATTTGGATATCGCATAGCTCATATCCATGCATATACATTACAAATTTCATATGAGAATATTTATCTGTATTAATGTTCAATGAAGAAATGTGTACTATCATCATCATAAACACATAACAATAAAAATAATATATCACAATACATAAATAGATCAAGATTTATACATATCAAATGTTTATATGATTCTAACTAAACCCAAGGAATACTAAGAAATCAATCACTAATATAAGTAAAAATCAAATTTCTATCCTTCTAAGGCCAAAATATAGGTTGTTACATTTACAAATCCCTAGAACACAACTATGATCTAAAATAGACTATCCCTCCTTGCATGTCTTTCCATGTAGCTTCCCATGTTAACCTACACAAAAATAAATATATATCTTTCCATAACAGTGTGCAAGGAAAACTTAAAATCAAAATGTGGATTGCAATGAAACAAGAATCACAAAAAAATGAATATTTCTCATCCCAAGAAATAAAATGCATTTTTTCTAGGGACATATGACTTAACTTTATATCAAAAATTTCATTTCCATCCAACAAAGTGCTTTTTCCTTGACATGCCTTGCCTTTCCATGCCATGTCATGCCATGCCTTTCCATGCATTTCCTTTCCATGTCAGGCTTTGCCTTTCCATGTCATGTCATGCCTTTCCTTTCCATGCTATGTCACACCATGTCATTCCTTGCCTTACCTTGCATTGCCAAGCCATGTTTTTCCTTGTCATGCCATGCCTTGCATTTCCTTGACTTGCCATGCCATTTCATGCCATGCCTTTCCTTTCCATTCCATGCCTTGCATTGCCTTCACTTCCCATGCCATGTCATGCCATGCCTTGCTATGCCTTGTATTTCATTCACTTGTCATGCCATACCTTGCCTTGCTATGTCATTCCATGACATTCCTTACATTTCCTTTCCTTTCCATGCCATGCCATGCCTTGCCATGCTTGACTTCATTATTTCCTCTAGCTCTTCTTTGTCACTATACTGACTTTTCCCTTGACATGTGGAACTGTCCTTGCTGCTTACATGGTTATGATGTGGCATATGTCATGGCGTTGACATAGCTTCGCCACTGGTTTACCGGGGTATCGCCCCCTGGAAATTTTAACACTTCAAGTTTTCTCTCCAATATTCTGATATCCGATGTGATGTGGCATATGATGTAGTCTCCACATGGAACCATTCTATATGTGTTGGCTGACTTGGCACAGTATAGGATTGACACGTGGTACTATGCATGGCATCTTCATAATTTCTTTTTATGGCGCTAGTATGGTATTGACGTGGAATTCCTCTGCATCTATTGACTGATGTGGCACTTACTTATCATGGCACGTGGCATCATGGCTAGTGCACTGGGTATCATGCCCCCGGAACTTCAACATTGCGCACACCTTCAATCTTCCAATATTCGGTACTCTGAAATGGAACCTTGTCTATAGGGTTCCATCTATTAGGGTGTTGGCCTATTGGGCCCCCGAAACTTCAAACATATTCGATATTCTGTACTATATGTTGACGTGGTTTCTTAGGTGGCTTCCACGTGTCCATCATGGCATCTGAGTTGACCTACCAGGTATCGCCCCCCCGGTACTTCAACATTACACCGACATTCCATTCTTTTGATATCTGATATGTCGATATCGGACCATCGGGGTACCAAGCCATAGGGTCTATCAAAGTATCACCACATCAGGCATTCAACACCTCACTTTTACTCTAGTTCCACGATATTTGATATAACAAGGTCTCGATGCTTTGATCTTACCTGTTGATCTTGGACGATCAACGATCAGGGTTTAACCGACTTTAGGTCCACAATTTTTACGACAAAATTTAACACCTTGCACGGGGTTCCATAACTCATATGTTTTCATTAAAACTTCACAATGTTAGATTTTCATTATAAACCCATTGAAATCAATTTCCCTTATGCATGTGGGATATATCCTTTTGGTGTTCCAACCCATTTCTTTGATCATGACAACTGGGCTATTGGGACCTTCATTGCTCATGTATTCAACATATGTTTACGCTTCGTCTGTGCCTTCAGACTTCAGATTTGTGGTTATGCGACCTCCTCGATTTCATCCTCTATTTGCAGGGTCATTTTTTCTAGCATCCAATTGCCTCTTCTCTTCAAACCTATATAGCCTAAACTTATTTCACGCATAGTAAACTATCAGAGCCCTTGCAGGAGATCAACAATGCATAGTCACCTACGAGATATTTTTGTATTCATTCATGCAAAAACTCATTCTTCTTGGCATTTTTCATACATAAGGGTCTCTTCAAAATATAGAGATGTTCATGTAACTTAGAGATATAAATTTTGTGCATACTTTGTGTAGCTCGAAATCCCTCCAAATTATTTGCATCCTTTGTCTGTTTCCTAGACACTTCCTTGATCTGCTTCTTTAACATCAATGACAACTAAGAACACATAAGTTCATCAATTCACATAGTCTTCCTCTATCCTTGACATTAATAACATCCATGATTGTCACAGTCCTATCTATCGATGACAACAATCACAAAGATATTTGGTATTAATGTTATCAATCACATAGACGCTCATTAATTCACAGAGACATTCATAGTCTCCCCCTACCATTTACAACAATCAATCTCCCCCTTCCTGTGAAAATCAATGACAATCATGTCTACCTTTGACATCAATGACAACACAATTTCCAACAATATCCCTCTTTGTCATTGATGACAAAACTTAGTCATCTTGGTATGTTATTGATGTAAACGCTTAGTTTTTTTGGTAATCCTTTAGTCTTTCTTTCTGCAAATATCCCCTTTTCTTTGTACTCTCCCCCTTTGACATCAATGGCAAAGGGATTTTCTGCAACTAGCAACCTTCTTGTCCTTCTGCAGCTCCCCCTGAGCTTGTGCCTCTTCATGAAACTTTGTATCGTTGTGGTTTGCATAGATACATCCAGGCATAAATGGAGATTCTGAACATCTTGTCCTTGGGCGCAGCCTATCGATATGCCATCAAAATCGAGCAAAATCTTAAATAAAAGACATGAAAGTTTGGGTCTGGGAACCCCTCACAGCAGAATCAGGGAAAGGGCAGCCCCAACCCACAGAACAAAGGGTAGAGAAAATATGGAAAACCTTAGGACAACCAGTCAAAGCCGCAAGCAAAGAAGGACAATGGAAAGACGAAGAAAGATACCGAGAAGTGGTGCAACTTCCATAAGAACCCTTGGCATAACACTATTGATTGTCGCTCAAAGCAGTCATTGGTGGCTGAGGTGAAAGCCTCTAAATCAGATGCGGGTTCTGACTATGAGTCAGAACCAGAAAAAGGGAGACATATCATTGATGTAGAATCCAATGCCACAATTGCTACCACCAAGATCCAGCCCGGTGAACCTGATGAGCCAGTGGAAGGCAAGCACCTCTTTCATTCACAGATGTGG
>JASDQU010509701.1:0-40447 GCA_032191745.1 Picea mariana
ATCTTTTGGGGAGGACTTTCTGTATTGGTTTGAGTTATCTCTTGAACATTGCATAAGATATTTATGATAAGGAAGTTTTTGCTGGGTTTTCTTCCCCTAGAGGGTTTCCCAGGATAAATGTTGTGTCTCTTGTGAATGTGTATTTCTCAGTGATCTTGTTCATATTATGATCTTATCTATTGAAATGAAAAGAACTATAATAATGGCATAAACATTAACAACATGCATGATAGAACTTGCTCTATTATTATGCGCATTGTATTGAAAAACAAATTTGTTATGTGATAGGAGAAGAAACCGCTTGAATGTAGCATATCCCATCGGACTATTTTATGATAACTTAATCATTCTGTAATATCAGTGCCACATGGATCTCCATAGAAGAGTGTTGGGAAGTTCATTTCCTCAACAAATTTGTCCTTGAATATTCCAAGTGGACGCTACCACTCGGCAGGTGCAATTTCGACAATTTTGTCTTGCAAGTCAAGAATGCATTGTGAATCAGTGAATCCATGCACCAATGTTTTAGCAGCTATTTCATTGTCCAATTCATCACTTGCATCAAAATCACTAGGATTTTCAAGAGTATCTGTAGAGTTGCCATGTTCTTCTGCGAGAACACTATTCCAGTTGGCATTTATACAAATGTTCTCTGCTTTGTACAGGGCTCTGGAACATAATTCCTTTAATTCTTTCATAACAACATGCACACGCACTTTTCCTATCTTATAGGCATTTTTGTATCGCAAGCATCTTTTCAAAGCCACATCGATTGTAATTGTATTGTTAATAGATTGTGGCAATGTTTTTTGCACAACATCTAGTTGAACAAGCACATTACTAATTGATCTTGTTAAGCCCATCTGGGGTCATTTATAGCCCCAAGGTATGATTTGGGCATATGCAATTTGCAGAGACACAAGTCTCTCCTCAAGTTTCGTAAGTGCACTTACATCTGCTAGTGTTGTATTAAATCTTATTCGGTCAGGGGTTGCAAACTGTGGTAGTTTTCCATTTTTAAGCGATCGTTTGCATGGAAGACAAACTTTCGAACTGGAAAATGGTTTATCTTGGGCTGTCAAGCTGAGGTATTCTGCTTGCAAATCAGGCGTGAAAGACTTACTATTTTTTGAAAAATTCAATTGTTCACAAATTGCACATGCAATGGAAGGAGTGTCTTTCATTTGTTTCATCTAATTATGTCTTGCATTTTTCTTTCACAAGGAAGTATTCATAGAAATTGTTCCTTGGTTTTCATTGCTACTATTGCATGGTGTTGCTTGTAGATCATGAAGCCGTATAGTTGCATCACCATTTTGGGATATTCAATCACACCTGTTCATGCTTTTTTCTGCATGAACAAATTTTTTTACATTGTGATATGTGAGTTTCTCTCTAAAAGGAAGTGTAGCAATGCATTTTTTTCTCTCGCACATGACCTTTTTCAAGTTGTGGTAACTTAGTCTACGTTTCTTGCCCGAGGGTAGGATGAGCTGGTGGCAACTGGGATGCATTTCACTTTCACCCAGTTTCTGAGAAACTAATTTACGTTTTTTGTTCAAGGCCTCTATGACCTTATCAGAAGTCGGGCAAATTTGACGAATAATTTTTTTTCAAATTGTGATAACTTACTCTACATTTTTTGTCTAAGCAGTCTATGGCCTCATCACAACTGTCATGAATTTTACACATGTTTTTCTTTCAATACCTGTCTGCCCATATCGCAATTGGGAGGACTTTCATTTTCACAAAAAAACATTCCACGTGTATGCAAATTCGATGTTGTCTGGGTGGCATGGACAGTCAACCCTGAACTACCGATATGTTCAAGTAAAGGTTCATAATGGATATGTGTTGTATATGTTTTCAACAAAAGGATGTCAATTGTTCGGTCGCAATTTGAATCAATAACCCAGGAATGGACAGTGGGATCTAGCAAGGGCAGCCACACCTAGATATTAACCCTGAATATGACAGACATCCATTGCAAATAGAATATGCAACCCTCCATACGCCCTTTTTCATATGGAAGCGCCATGTTCACAAGGCATTCCTGCCAACTTCCAACTACCAACATATTTTCTATGAGATATGGGCAAAGGTGCTGATGCAAGCACCTAAAAGATTGTTAGCTACCACCTATAATTGCATTGCAAAAGGACTGTATAGTGTAAAGTCGCATCGAATGAACATCGAATTCTGCTGGTACCAAACAACAAATTTCATTGAACAGACTATCTCCACAGCTAGACAACATTTTTTGCCAGCTGTAAACCATGGCAATCTATGCCATGCAAAATCCCTTTGCATTACGATTGAAGGTCTTTGCAAATAACGAACAAGTAGATACGAGTACCTTCTATATTGCATATGGGCATTTGTTTGTACACCAGTGGTTCATAATGGCCACTGAGGGAATTGGCATCATGGAACAAGATGCAATATGTATTGTCAGATGCAGTTTTATTGAATAGTAGATATCTTTTTTTTCTTGTCAATGACCAAATGGCAGCTGATATATTCAGCCAGTTAGACAACCCTCATATACAAAACGTATCTCCCCAAAGTCCCCTCTCATGCGGAGGCAGAACTGGAGATGCAGACAACTACATTTTTGAAAAATACGTAGTGACATCTTGTATTCCATACAACTACCGAAGAAAATTAGATTCCAGTTCATATTCATAGGACTGCAAAGCCTTGGCATTTCCATTTTTAAAACAGGTCAAGAAATAATTTATCAATCCATTGCGCAGCTCGGTTGATGAATAGCGAAAATGCAATAGAACCTGGAATGTATAAAAAAGGCAATCCCCAAAAGTATACGAGAATGCATCCAATCTAAAAATCACATTTCTATGTAAAACCACACCAATGATGTCATGTACAATGGACTATGTAGCTATTTCATATGACTCAACATATATTACCTCATTCATCTCTTCAAGTGTCACTTTGAAGCTATTTTCTACATAGTTTCACTTTCTATGAAAACAGAGAAAAGAAGGAGAAAAAAAATAAAAGATAGAAAAATAGAAAAAAAAAAACAAAGCAGGGAACCAATTCCTGTATGTATCTTTGAACCTTCTTCTTCTCAACTTCAATCCCCCCTAGTCCCCATAGAAGATGATACGAAAATAGAGAAATAAATAAAACAATAATTTTACTCAACAGAAATAGAATAGGTAGACGCAGTGTTCCCACCCACAAAATGAAAGCATACCCTATGTACAGACCCCACCTGATGGATCCCTCTTCTGATGTCTCCCAACTACTTTTCGTAAAGCCCTCTGCATTGCAAGATACATGCTTTCCAAGAACAAAAACTAAGAGAACAGAAAAATATGGTGGGACTTCCACCATTGAGAAACAACAACAACAGGGAAACTTACCCATCAACAAAGGACGACAAGATCTCAGCCCCAAAAATTGCAAACCACAACAATAGGTCCAACAACTTACAAAGTTGAAAAACAACAAACCAGTGAACAACCGTTAAGAGCTTGAACTACAATTGCAGGACCTCAAATTTGCAAAGTTGAATCAAACAAGCACCAGAACCATGGAACGAAGCACCAAACAAGGATCGAACACTTGAGTAGCGATGTCGACCATGAACGAAACTATATTGCAACCCATCTGCATAATAATCATTTAACACTGCCAGAGTTATTAGGTAAACAGTTAATACTGTCAGGACCATCGAAGGGCGTAGGCCTGTGCAAGCATTTAAGAAAAAATGCAGCATGGAAAACCTGTTCTCTTGAAGCATGCAACAATAAAGAAAAAATCAGACATAGTAATATGGTAGAGAATGTATTCTACCCAACAGAAAATGCTAAGGGAGACATTAGAACCAATGCTAGCATTAATCCACCGTCAACCAATGCATAATAAAATATATAATTCAAAAAGACAATATACTATCAAATACTTTGGACAGGTCAAGATATTTAACATTGGGAATAGCGAAGGTTGCAATAAGACCTCCAATCCTTTGTCCAATCAGATCTTGAAAAACATGATACTTTTTATTATATTAAAATCGATTTCTTCACTTCCCTTGTTCCAACAATAGACAATATGGAAATATTTCTGGTCAATGCACAATCTAATACCAGGTCAACGATTTATCGATCGCTATAGTCCCTCTATGCCTACAGCAGGGACTAATAAGTTTGGCCTTATTCACGCTCTCTTGATGTGATGATGAGTGTACCGTAATCATATCTCTGCTAAGTCAAATATGTAATGTTTTAATATTATATAAATGACAATTTCATTATTATATATTTTTATTTAATTTTTATATTAAAAATTTCAAAATTAACTTCTTACATCTCTTATATGTCTTATATCTCTCTAATTATATAACCTATAAGATTATTCACAAAGAGACAACCCCGGAGGGGCAAACGTGTTCCTTTCATCGAACGTAGCGCAACCCAGCCAACAAGACAACGAGTGGGGGCAAGTCACATTTCTCTTGCTGGGTTAGGCAAGAACACACCTAGATGGGAACACCCCGAACCCTAACTTACAAACTCAACCCTGTAAGTTTATTAGCGATCCTATTAGGAGAACACATAGAATTCAGACCTGTGGATTGCTTTTGGCTTCCCATAATTTAAGAGAGGAGAAAACCAACTTAGCCCACTTTGATGGCACAACTTCGCGTAGGTTGAGGTTGGAAAGCCAAGACCATACGATAATATTACTTTTGATGATCTAATGATTGTGACAGATATCTTATTAACCCAAATTCCAAACTCTTAAGATCTTATGACAGAGATATAGTGATTGTGACAAAGATCTTATGATCCAATGATTTTGACAGAGATTTTACTATCATTATTATTTTTTTTCACATTTTAATGGCGTTTGAATATATAATCGGAACGCTCATAATTAATAATAGACATGATTCCATTATTCAATTTATACACAAACAAACCAATCTATGATTCATGAACTTGAAATTATTATTATACCATGATAATTTTGTTCACAGACTTGAAATTGTGAGCAGTGGGTTATGAAGATTCCTCTCCCATCTTCCCACCTACGTCTGGGATTAGTAGAGTCTGCGTGGATTCTCTTGAATTTATTTCAAGATGTAGATCAATGTAGGGATACCTATATATGTTTTATTTCCTCTATTCCATTGTTGCTTATCGTCCATTTGTGCTTCCTCTTGAAATTCACTGACATATATAAAAATAATTTATTACTTGATTTCTTCATTCACTTGTCATGTTCACTTGACCATACTTTTCAATGATTTTATTCTGATGATATAGCTTCTGCTAACATTTTCTCTTTCCCTATTCTATTGTGTCTTTCACTATTTTCCTTTCCATGACCAATTGATTCCAAATTATTCTAGTGATTCCAATTGAAAATAGACTGCTAAGAATCTCATGAATCCATCTATGTCCATGTTACACAAACTGTCCATAACTCTATTATGCATCATATCATAATGTTGACCCATCTGTCACTGTACTATTATGAAGACTTCTCTCAAATCTGCTATAACTGACCATTACATATCAAATCTGTTCAATCGTCTTCTCTATCCATAAACCAAATTTTGCATGTATGGAACAACCTGTACTAAAGATATCCTTTCCTAAATACATACATGAAATGAAATCATAAACTTCTTCCTTCCAACTAACACCTGTGTGGGAAAAATACTTCCTCAATTGATCAATATGTCATTTTGTACTTTTGTTATCTAATAGCTCTGAATATGTCTCTGCAAACATTTCAAACTGCTTGAAGAATGGTTATCTTATCTATAGTGTTTACTGCATGGACTCCCCCTGTTCAACATACATATTTTCTAGGATTCTCCAATCTAGAGGGCTCAGAAAAATACCCGCTCTAATGTGGAGTAATATTCCTCTTCATTTGTAGACTCATCATCTCTTTGAATATGACTTCTTCCTTTATTCCTCTGAATTGATCTCGCACTATAATTCATAAAATTACAATCTCTTGAGCATGTTATTTATTCACATGTTCTTCTTATTGGCCCTTGACCAAGTTTTGAAGAGTACTTGGTCTTACTCGACCACTTTTGGGACTACGACAGCCTGCCAAGGAAGGAGCGCAACGCGAAGCAGAAAATAAGGAAGCAAGACCTATTTTGGGGTCCATTTTAGGGTTTTGGGTTGATGTAACAAGAAAGGGATGTTAGCCCGTGGGTTTACCCACATTTAGGCCCATTTTGTAGTCTATAAATAGGCAATATAGATAGTAAGATAAGGGAGATAGTAATGAAGTACATCTGTGTGATGTATGAATGAAAGCTTAGTGCTAGTAATGGGATCTGTGTGATCGGATGTATCTTAGATTTCTCTGTGCATGAGATCAGAGAGCTAAGTGTAGGTTGTTATAGTCTAATGCTGAAGAGCAAGGAATAAGGATCTAGCGAGCTGCGCAGATCTTCTGTTCTGTGCAAAGTAAGGGTCGTTAAATATCTATGATGTAACTGCTTGACCAAGATAAGATAAATAAGGCTTTGTGCATGTAGCCCCAGGGTGGGGGTGAACCACGGTAACTGTGTGTATAGTGTTTTGTTCTTCACTCTTATGTATGTATCTCTTTCTTGGCTAAGTGATTGATGTGGTTAAGTAGATCTAGTCATGCTCTATGCTGTTGATGAATGAATGAACATTGGATCTAATATATGAGATGTTTAGTGCTTGATCTGTTGAATCTAACCTATATTGTTGTGAATAAGTACTGAATCATTCTTAGTATAAGTATTCACTGTGATTCTTTGTGACTTATGCGAAGTATATTAATGAATGTATGTTAAGGAACAACTGATGCTAAGTGCACTGTAAGAAAGATAATCACAGATCTGTGTCCCAGCTAAGGTTGCAGACACCTGATTCTTGCAACCACCCCTACCTCTACCTCGGGTGAGACTTCATATGCTTCACAGGTGTTGCCGAAAGGGCCAGTAGTTAGGGCTTTGTTGGTGAGATCTTGAGTGTTGAACACTGTGTCTGCCTCTGTGCCAACAAATGGTTCTGTTGTTGGGACCTGGAACTGTGATTGTTGGGAACTGAAGAAGAAGAAGCTTTGTCTGAAATAAGCTCTGTGTGTAGATTTGTTTCCCTAGTGTGTAGTGTTCTGTTTGACCTGTGAATCTTTGTGCAAAAAAAAGAGGTCAGATCTGAAGAAAGAGAGGTCAGATCTAAAGAAAGAGAGGTCAGATATGAAGAAAAGAAGTCATATCTGCGAAGAAAAAGGTAAAATCTGTAAGCTCTATGCCTTGATAAAGGTAAGAATAGTTAAAAGTTTTAGATCTAGAAGCTTTGTGCTCTACAGAGGTAAGATAAGTGAAATTTTTTTTTTCTAAAGCATGGATCTAGGTATGTTTGATAGATTTTGTCCTAGCTTCAAAACTAGGGCATTAATAGATGACAGAAAGTTTGATATGAATAGATCTGATAAGTATAGTGATAGATATGTTATACCTATGCATCAAAAGAATGTCTGGACTAACAAGTGGATGCAGGCTCCTAGAAAAAGTTTTTTTCAGGTTAGCCACCATGTTCCTAGTGTGCAGTATAGAAGGAGTTGGTGAACATCTAAATGGACGAGGGGATTAACCGTATGTTATATTTGCAGACGACTGGGACATCTTGCTAAAGAATTCCCTGGGAGAAGACCTACTTCCCTTTGTTGTAAGGCTATGGACCATGAAGTATTGGATTTCCCTAGAATGATTTCTAGGCTTGAGAAGTTGAATATGGAACAAGAAAACCCTGAGGGAGATCAAGAGACCAAGATTATAGAAGAAACCCAGAAGGAATCAGAAAAGATATTGCTACAGATGAGAGATACCTTGAATGACCACCGACATGTTAAGCTATCAGAGATCTTCAAAGAAAAGGAGCAAATTGAAGTAAGAATAGGGGACTTTGACATTGACTGTACTCTTGATGAAGAGGCACAAGTGAACATTATGCCAGAAAGAACTTGGGAAGCTATAGGAAAGCCTGCCATGATCCATTCCCTAGGATGAACAAGTTTCTTTAGAGGAAAGCTAGTAAAACTATGTGGAAGGCTCGCCTGGATACCTATGACTGTCAATGGAACTTCGACAAAGGAAGACTTTGAGATCATTAAATTTGTTGAAGATAGAACCCCATTTACCATGCTCATAGGAAAACCCTAGATTGATAGAGAACGAGCCAGATGAAGAGAAGAAGAGAAAGTGTTGGAACAAAAGAAGCAAGAGTTAAAAGACTTTATGACCAGAAGGATCATGCACTTGATTAAAGAACAGAAGAGCAAATCGTAGATATTTAATATTAGTACCTCCTATGTCGAAGCTAAGAGAACACTTGAGGATTTGCAAAAGATCAAGTTACCTATTTTTGATACAGAAGAAGTGTTATCAAGGAACCCTAAGAAAGATTTTCCACAGCGCAAAGTAACTAAGACCATAGAACATAAACATCAGAATGGTAAAATCATTACTGAGATGAAACTCACTGAGAAGAAGGCTAGGAACTTAAGAAAGAAAAGGACTAATACTATAAGGTTACAAGAGTTTCTAGAGGACACTTCGCAGCAAGAAGAATTGCAGAATGGGAGCTTCGCCAAGATATCAGAACAACGACATAGAGTACTTCGCCACAATGAAGCAATATAGTCGTTGGAACCAATATACCCATTCGACCGTCGCTCTGAACGGATCGAAAAATAGTTATGGGTTACCACTAGACTGTTGGATAGTACTAGAATGGATAGAATGGAGTTAATGAAGGCCCCATGTCCATTGCAAGCAGACCATTGTTGGGATTTCCTACTTAACCTGATGCGCCACGCACCGAGAATACTTTTTGCTAACTGAGAATCTGAGTGCGAACCCTGAGATTTACTTGCCCTGAGATAATTTCCTTACTATTCATTGTCGTCTCTGAATTCCTTTTGCACTCGAGCCAGCTGAACCAAGTTTGTATGTCGAACGAGCTCAGCACTGCTGAGAAAATTGTTGAAGAAGTTATAATTGATTTAATGGCTGAGAGATTCATGTCAGAATGCAGAATGTCTATAGGTGTACAGGCATCATCCTTGGGTGTACTTCTAGCTTCCCCTTCCACTGCTCGAGTAGGACCATACCGACCACCTTCAGAAAGATGATCTAAGCTTGGAAATGACTTCTCCACTTTGAAGATGATCCCAAGCATCTTTCCTAAATATATCCCACCACTAAGAGGACCAGTGAATCGAGACTCTGCACCTAGAGACTTTGACTATGCTGTAGTCACTACGTACCTCCCGAAAGGGGTGCGCGCAGTTCATGTTGACCAGGAGAAGCTCACCTCGCTAAAATTCAGTGATTTTAACCTTGGCGATCGCAATGTATATAGTATGCTAGCCCCGCACAAGTATTTGATTATTACAAAAGGAAATAACCCCAATATTGTACCACAACAATGGACCCATAACCTTGCGTACTCAACCCTCCTCAACGTAATGAAGATTCCACATTTTGGGAGGCATCAGGAAGTAAATTCCTATGTTCAATTTTTTTTGTCCTGCTACCACGGAGGATACCTATGGTTGGATCGACGCATCACAGTGGATCTGATTTTGATCAATCGAATCACTAGGCTAAGCATGCAGGGCCTGACCCGCAGGACTTTTACCCTGGAAAGACCGTAGATCATGCTCTTGCTCAATGAATAAAAGACACATATGGTGATCTGGATAAAGGCACATGAGGTTACAAGGTAGCCTCCATTAAGAATGCAACAGTACGCTTTGGTTGCCAGCTGATCGCAGGCAAGTTAGTCTAAAAAAACAGACCTACATAGGTGACCGGATTAGTAGTTGACCTCACAGGGAAGTGCGCGAAGGGTATACCAATGAACTGGGTGAAATATGTCATAAATCAGCTAGATCCTTACTGTAGACAAGCGCAGGACCAAGGGTATGAGTTCCACTTTAGCTGGTTTCTCATAATCATCGCCTTCATCGCTTGGTTACTTCCCAAGGGAGCAACATTTCTGGAGATCGAACCCTTGGCCGTGAAGTTCTGTACATCATGGTACTCCAGTGAAATGAAAAAACAGTGTCAGTCCAATGCCATCTTCCATGCCTAATACATTCAGTTAAGGAATTCCATTCATTCTACACCATGCATTACACCCAACACTCTTCATAGGTTTCGACCTTTGATGAAATTCAGCGTAGATCGTCACTTCACCTACATCACAATGCACACAGATGAGCAAAAACAACAACTCTAGTCATATTACAAGCTGAAAGAAGATGAACTAGAGGAGATTACCAAGGAATAGTCGACAAACCTCCTTGTTACAGCAAACCCCACAGATATGTCTGACGTAGATAGCCCAAGATCGTGCAATACTAAGAAGGATGTGGAAGTTCAAGATATCCACAACACATCCACGAAGATTGCTTCGTTGTCACCTATGAAGGGAGGTGACGATGAAGAACTAGGGGGCACATATGTTGAACAGAGAAAAGGCGAGGTTACCTCGCCTAGGGATGAGGCAGATGCCTCCAAGAAAAGGAAGATTAACCCACCAAGGCCCTCATCTAGAAAGAAAACTAAGGCCACCCAGACCATGCTTAAGACTATGCTTATCCCGGATGATTTTGACTTCTTAATTGTCACGTTGAATGATGTCTCATTAGAGCTCACAGAAAAGCAAGAAGCAAAGTAGGAGGAACTATTCCACCGGATCACAAGAGAATTCAAAGAAGCGTAGCAGGCACTTCAGTCCAACCAAGCAGCTTCTACGACACTGTTAATAAGGGAAGTATTAGGAATAGGCGATGAGCCCACATAGTTACGCTAGATCACCGAGAAAGTCGAAGCTCTCCTTTGAAGAGCTCAAGAAGACATAGCGAAAGCCACCCAGGCTTTGGCGCAAGCGTAGAGCACACATGAAGAGCGACGAAGAAAGGAATAACAGGAGCATCTTGACTTACAAGCGAAATGGGAGGAGGAAAAATCCTAGTTATGGGAGGAGGAAAAATCCCAGTTATGGGAGGAGGAAAAATCACAGTTACAGTAGAGAAAGGACCAGTTGCTAGCAGAGCAACTTGAAACACAAGAAAGAGTTCACAAGGCACTACGCTCTGTGACAATCATAGAAGTGAAGATGGAAGATCGTCTTCCACAACAGGTGACCCAACTAGAAGAAGTAATCCAACAACTTCAACAACGCATCACAGATTCGGAACTTCACACTGTGCCTGAGACACCCTAAGAGATAAGAGATATAAGAGAAGCCACTGCTTGTAGCGCAGTCGACCAATTAAAAAATTTGGCTTCACAATGTAGGCATCTAAGCACTAGAAGTGCCCATACCTATGAAACCCTCACAGAGAATCCATAATTGCAGACATTAGAGGCACAACTCCACGAAGCAAAGAAGCATGTAGATGTTCTACAAGCGTAGCTAAAGTCTATGACCCCATTCGAAATAATGAAGAGGTCCGCAGAGCAATGCACAGCCCAACAACAAGTGCACATGCTGCAAAGTAAAGTAATGGACGTCTCTCAATGACTGCAACCACTCCAAGAGAAGGCATGCCAACTATTCGTTGAACTTGAAAGCCAGGGAGCTCAACTCGAATAGGGTGTCATCACTATAGAACAATGCCTGGAAGGACCGCTCAATGACACAGTACTCTAGGAATTTACTGAAAAAGAGGTTGTCACACTACAGCAGGTCGAAGTTGCTCAAGCCAAGCTCGAGGCGTTCGAAGCAGAATTGGTCAAACCTGAGTGACTCGAGACGAGTCATAGGTGAGTGTTGGGGGCCTGTTGGCCCTTGACCAGGTTTTCAATAGTGCATGGTCTTACTCAACCACTTTTGGGACTATGACAGATTGCCAAGGAAGGAGCACAACGTGAAGTAGAAGATAAGGAAGCAATACCTATTTTGGGGTCCATTTTAGGGTTTTGGGTTGATGTAACAGGAAAGGGATGTCCGCCTGCGGGTTTACCGATGTTTAGGCCCATTTTGTAATCTATAAATAGGCAATATAGATAGTAAGATAAGGGAGATAGTAATGTAGTACATCTGTGTGATGTATGAATGAAAGATTAGTGATGTTAATGGGATCTATGTGATCGGATGTATCTTAGATTTCTCTGTGCATGAGATCAGAGAGCTAAGTGTAGGTTGTTATAGTCTGATGTTGAAGAGCAAGGAAGAAGGATCTAGCGAGTTGCGCAGATCTTTTTTCCTGTGCAAAGTAAGGGTCGTTAAAGCTCTATGTTGTAACTGCTTGACCAAGATAATATAAAGAAGGCTTTGTGGACGTAGCCCCAGGGTGGGGGTGAACCACTGTAGCTATGTGTAAAGTGTTTTGTGGTTCTCTCTTATCTATGTATCACTTTCTTGGCTAAGTGCTTGATGTGGTTAAGTAGATTTAGTCATGCTCTATGCTATTGATGAATGAATGAACATTAGATCTAATATATGATATGCTTAGTGCTTGATCTGTTGAATCTAACCTATATTGTTGTGAATAAGTACTAAATCATTCTTAGTATAAGTATTCACTGTGATACTCTATGACTTTTGCGAAGTATATTAATGAATGTATGTTAAGGAATAACTGATGCTAAGTGCACTGTAAGAAAGATAATCACATATCTATGTCCCAGCTAAGCTTGCAGACACTTGAGTCTTGCAACCACCCCTGCCTCTACCTCGGGTGAGACTTCATCTTCTTCGTAGGTGTTGCCGAAAGGGTCGGTAGTTAGGGCATTGTTGGTGTGCTCTTGAGCGTTGAACCCTGGGTCTTTCCCTGTGCCAACAAATGGTTCTGTTGTCGGGACCTGGAACTGTGACTGTTGGGAACTAAAGAAGAAGAAGCTTTGTGTGAAATAAGCTCTGTGCATAGAACTGTTTCCCTAGTGTGCTCTGTTCTGTTTGACCTATGACGCTTTGTGCCAAGAAAAGAGGTCAAGTCTGAAGAAAGAGAGGTTAGATCTGAAGAAAGAGAGGTCATATCTGAAGAAAAGAAGTCATATATGCGAATAAAAAGGTAATATCTATAAGCTCTATGCCTTAATAAATGTAAGAATAGTTAAAAGTTTTAGATCTAGAAGCTTTGTGCTCTGCAGAAGTAAGATAAGTGAATTTTTTTGTTTCTAAAGCATGGATCTAGGTATGTTTGATAGATTCTATCCTAGCTTCAAAACTAGGGCATTAATAGATGAAAGAAAGTTTGAGATGAATAGATATGATAAGTATAGTGATAGATATGTTATACCTATGCATCGAAAGAATGTCTGGACTAACAAGTGGATGCAGGATCCTAGAAAAAGTTTTTTGCAGGTTAGCCACCATGATCCTAGTGCACAGTACAGAAGGATTTCGGGAACATCTAAATGGACGAGAGGATTAACCCTCTGTTATAGTTGGAGATGACCGAGACATCTTCCTAAAGAATGCCTTGGGAGAAATCCTAGTTGCCTATGTTGTAAGGCTATGGACCATGAAGTATTGGATTTCCCTATAATGATTGCTAGGCTTGAGAAGATGAATATGGAACAAGCAAACCCTGAGGGAGATCAAGAGACCAAGATTATAGCAGAAACCTAGAAGGAATCATAAAATATATTGCTACAGATGAGAGATACCTTGAATGACCACTGACATGTTAGGATATCAGAGATATTCAAAGAAAAGGAGCAAATCGAAGCAAGAATAGGGGACTTTGACATTGAATATACTCTTGATGAAGAAGCACAAGTGAACATTATTCCAGAAAGAACTTGGGAAGCTATAGGAAATCCTTCCATCATCCCTTCCCTAGGAAAAATAAGTTTCTTCAGAGGAAAGATAGTAAAACTATGTGGAAGGCTCGCCTGAATACCTATGACTGTCAATGGAACTTCGACAGAGGAAGACTTTGAGCTCATTAAATTTGTTGAAGACAACGCCCCATTTACCATGCTCATAGGAAAACCCTGGATTGATAGAGAACATGCCAGACAAAGAGAAGAAGAGAAAGTGTTGTAACAGAAGAAGCAAGAGTTAAAATACTTTATGACTAGAAGGTTTGTGCACTTGATTAAAGAATAGAAGAGCAGATCACAGATATTTAATATTAGTTCCTCCGATGTTGAAGCTAAGAGAACACTTGAGGATTCGTAGAAGATCGAGTTGCCTATTTTTGATACAGAAGAAGTATTATCAAGGAACCCTAAGAAAGATTTTCCACAGCATGAAGTAACTAAGACCATAGAAGATAAACATCAGAATGGTAAAAGCATTACTGAGACAAAACTCACTGGGAAGAAGGCTAGGAAGTTAAGAAAGAAAAGGGCTAATATTGTAAGGTTACAAGAGGTTCTAGAGAACTCTTCGCAGTAAGAAGAATTGTAGAATGGGATCTTCACCGAGATATCAGAACAACGACATAGATTACTTCTCCATGACGAAGCTATATAGTCATTGGAACTGATATACCCGTTCGACCGCCGCTTCAAACAGATCGAAAAACAGTTATGGGTCACCACTAGACCGTTGGATAGTACAAGAACGAATAGAACAAAGTTAATGAAGGCCCCATGTCCATTGCAAGCAGACTATTGCTGATATTTCCTACTTAACCTAACACGCCATGCACCGAGAATATTTTTTGTTAACTAAGAATCTATGAGCGAACCCTGAGATTTACTTTCCCTAAGATCAGTGCCTTACTATTCATTGTCGTCTTTGAATTCCTTTTGCACTCGAGCCAGCTGACCCAAGTTTGTATGTCGAATGAGCTCAACACTGCTGAGAAAATGTTTGAAGAAGTTCTAATTGATTTAATTGCTGAGAGAGTCATGTCAGAATGTAGAATTTCTACAGGTGTATAGGCATCATCCTCATGCGTACTTCTAGCTTCCCCTTCCACTGCTCGAGCAAGACCATCTTGACCACCTTCGGAAAGATGATCTAAGATCTGAAAAGACTTCACCACTATAAAGATGATCCCAAGCATCTTGCCTAAATATATCCCACCACTAAGCAAACCAGTGAATCGAGACTCTGTACCGAGAGACTTTGACTATGTTGTAGTCACTGCATACCTCCCGAAAGGGGTGCGCGCAGTTTATGTTGACCAGTAGAAGCTCACCTTGCTAAAATTTAGTGATTTCAACCTTGTCAATCACAAGGTATATAGTATGCTATCCCTACACAAGTATTTGACTATTACAAAAGGAAATAACCCCAAGATTGTACCACAACAATGGACCCATAACCTTGCGTAGTTAACCCTCCTCAACGTAATGAATATTCCACATTTCGGGAGGCATCAGGAAGTAAACTCCTATGTTCTATTGTTGTTGTCCTGCTACCACGGAGGATACCTATGGTTGGATCGGCGCATCACAGTGGATCTGATTCTGATCAATCGAATCACTAGGCTAAGCATGCAAGGCCTAACCCGCAAGATTTTTACCCTGGAAAGACCACAGATCATGCTCTCGCTCAATGAATAAAAGACACATATGGCGATCTAGAGAAAGGAACATGAGGTTACAAGGTAGCCTCCATTGAGAATGCAGCAGTATGCTTTGGTTGCTAGCTGATCGCAGGCAAGTTAGTCCAAAAAAATAGACCTACACAGGTGACCGTATTTGTAGTTGACCTCGCAGGGAAGTGTGCGGAGGGTCTACCAATGAACTAGGTGAAATATGTCATAAATCAGCTAGATCCTTATTGTAGACAAGCGCAGGACCAAGGGTATGAGTTCCAATTTAGTTGGTTTCTCATACTCATCGCCTTCATCATGTGGGAAATACCCGAGGGAGCCACGTTTTCGGAGATCGAACCCTTTGAACCCTTGGCCATGAATTTCTATACATCGTGGTACTCTAGCAAAATGAAAAAATAGTGGCAGTCCAATGTCGTCTTCCATGCGTACTACATTCAGTCGAGGAATTCCATTCATTCTACACCATGCATTACACCCAACACTCTTCATAGGTTTCGACCTTTGATGAAATTCATCACCAATCGTCACTTCACCTACATCACAACGTGCGCAGATGAGCACAAACAACAACTCTAGTCATATTACAAGCTGAAAGAAGATGACCTAGAGGAGATTACCAAGAAATGGTCGGCAAACCTCCTTGTTACAGCAGACCCCACAGATATGTCTGATGTAGATAGCCCAAGACCGTGCAATACTAAGAAGGATGTGTAATTTCAAGATATCCACATCACATCCACGAAGACTGCTTCGCTCTCACCTACGAAGGGAGGTGACAATGACGAACTAGGTGGCACATATGTTGAACAGAGAAAAGGTGAGGTTACCCCGCCTAGGGATGAGGCATATGCCTCCAAGAAAAGGAAGATTACCCCACCGAGGCACTCATCTAGAAAGAAAACTAAGGCCACCTGGACCACACTTAAGACTACGCTTACCCCGGATGATTTTGACTTCTTAATTGTCGCACTGAATGATATCTCATTAGAGCTCATGGAAAAGAAAGAAGCAAAGAAGGAGGAACTATTTCGTCGGATCACAGGTGAATTCAAAGAAGTGCAATATTCACTTCAATCCATCCAAGCAGCTTCTACGACATCATTAACAATGGAAATATTAGGAATAGGCGATGAGCCCACACAGTTACACCAGATCACTGAGAAAGTCGAAGCTCACCTCTGACGAGCTCAAGAAGACATAACGAAATCCACCTAGTCTTTGGCACAAGCACAGAGCACACATGAAGAGCGATGGAGAAAG
Organism: Picea mariana; assembly: GCA_032191745.1. NCBI lineage: Eukaryota > Viridiplantae > Streptophyta > Pinopsida > Pinales > Pinaceae > Picea > Picea mariana. The sequence goes on from JASDQU010509701.1 coordinate 16,774, forward strand.
GCACAACATGATAAGCTTGACTTAGAAGTGAAATGGGAGGAGGAAAAATCCCAGTTATAGCAGAGCAAGGACCAGTTGCTAGCAGAGCAACTTGAAACACAAGAAAGAGTTCACAAGGCATTGCTCTCTATGACAATCATAGAAGTGAAGATGGAAGATCGTCTTCCATTGTAGGTGACCCAACTGGAAGAAGTAATCCAACAACTTCAACAATGCATCATGGATCTAGAGCTCCACACCATGCCTAAGACCTCCCAACAGATAAGAGATCTAAGAGAAGCCACTGCTCAAAGTGCAGTCGACTGATTAAAAACTTTGGCTTCAAAATGTAGGCAGATAAGCAATAGAAGCACCCATACCTATGAAACCCTCGCAGAGAATCCATAATTGCAGACATTGGAGGCACAACTCCACGAAGAAAAGCAACATGCAGATGTGCTACAAGCACAACTGAAGTCCGTGACCCCATTCGAAAGAATGAAGACGTTCACAAAGCAATGCACAACCCAAAAACAAGTACACACACTGCAAAGTAAAGTAATGGACGTATCTCAACGACTGCAACCACTCCAAGAGAAGGCATGCGAACTGTTCATTGAACTTGAAATCCAAGGAGCTCAACTCGAACAGGGTGTCATCACTACATAACAATTCCTGGAAGGACCGCTCAATGACATAATACTCCAGGAATTTACTGAAAAAGAGGTTGTCGCAATGCATTAGGTCGAAGCCGCTCAAGCCAAGCTCGAGGCATTCAAAACAGAATTAGTTAGACCTGAGTGACTCGGGACAGGTGAGTGTTGGGGGCCTGTTGGCCCTTGACCAAGTTTTGAAGAGTGCTTGGTCTTACTCGACCACTTTTGGGACTACGACAGCTTGCCAAGGAAGGAGCACAATGTGAAGCAAAAAATAAGGAAGCAAGACCTATTTTGGGGTCCATTTTAGGGTTTTTGGTTGATGTAACGAGAAAGGGATGTTGACCCATGGTTTTACCCACGTTTAGGCCCATTTTTTAATCTATAAATAGGCAATATAGATAGTAAGATAAGGGATATAGTAATGTAGTACATCTGTGTGATGTATGAATGAAAGCTTAGTGCTAGTAATGGGATCTGTGTGATTGGATGTATCTTAGATTTCTCTGTGCATGAGATCAGAGAGCTAAGTGCAGGTTGTTATAGTCTAATGCTGAAGAGCAAGGAAGAAGGATCTAGCGAGTTGTGTAGATCTTTTGTCCTATGCAAAGTAAGGGTCATTAAAGCTCTGTGTTGTAATTGCTTGACCAAGATAAGATAAAGAAGGCTTTGTGGACATAGCCCAAGGGTGGGGGTGAACCACAGTAACTGTGTGTATAGTGTTTTGTGCTTCGCTCTTATGTATGTATCTCTTTCTTGGCTAAGTGCTTGATGTGGTTAAGTAGATCTAGTCATGCTCTGTGTTGTTGATGAATGAATGAACATTAGATATGATATATGAGATGCTTAGTGCTTGATCTGTTGAATCTAACCTATATTATTGTGAATAAGTACTGAATCATTCTTAGTATAAGTATTCACTGCGATGCTCTGTGACTTCTGCAAAGTATATTAATGAATGTATGTTAAGGAATAACTGATGCTAAGTTCGTTGTAAGAAAGATAATCATAGATTTGTGTCCCAGCTAAGGTTGCAGACACCTGAGTCTTGCAACCACCCCTGCCTCTACCTCGGGTGAGACTTCATCTGCTTCGCAGGTGTTGCTGAAAGGGCCGGTAGTTAGGGCTTTGTTGGTGCTCTCTTGAGCATTGAACCCTAGGTCTACCCCTGTGCCAACACTTCTTTTCTTTCTCATACTACTGCAAATCCTACGATCTCTGGGACATGATATTTTTTCACTGGTTCTTATTATTTTTCATTTCTTCTCCAAACCTTCATGTATCTGACATCTTTCTTTTTCCTTGTAGATTTGTCTTCATCTCGTACTATCATCAATATTGAGAGTATGACTTCTGGGTGTCTTTCGTTCATTTGATCTTCCTTTACCTATTCTTGTTTTCTTTTCCAAACCTTATTATATATGATATCAATTTTCTTTCTCAAGGAAGTATGCATCATGCTTCTTCAATCACGAGCTATGTGAATAGAATTGCGGAATTTTTAACATTCAATATTGTGAGGATCCACATAAGTATTTATTTCTTGAACATTTCTTCCATAAACCCTGCAATCTGCAACTTTATGTCCAAAGTTAGTACAATAAAAACATTGACCATAAAAAAAATTTACATACCTTGGAGTGAATGGTGTAGTCCTTATGAATTCCTTCTTTGGTTGATCATGATTGAAGATTCTTTTTTTCTTGTATATTTATCTTTATCATTTTTCTTGGATTTTTGTTGACCATGATTCTTTCCCTTGAGTACTTGTGCATAAATCTTTCTCTTTTTTCATTCTTGTTTTCTAGCAACCTAGAATGATTCTATTCATTTTATGAACATTAGGGAATCTTTCCATGATAAAATCCATTTCTATTTTGTTGTTCTTCTTCAATTCCTTCTTGGTTGCATTATTTGGTTTCTTTGAACCATTATATCCTATAACAATTGAATACCAAATATCATATCCATGTGCCTGCAAAAAAACATGTTTTCTTCTGCTCTAAATTTCATAGTCCAGGCCATTATGACCATTGAACATTGGTACTCCATTCATACTTCACTCCATGATATACCTTCCAGTGGTTAATATTTTTCCTTGAAGGAACCTTCTCTAATACCAATTATTAGAATACTGAGAGTGGGGGGGTGAATCAGTATGAGAAATTATACCACTTTTAACCACAATATATATCATTCAACTTTATCAAAAGTCTTCAGTAATATATCATCAATGTATCATCTATGATTTCATTCAATATATCATGAGCATATAATCATCAACAAGATCACATCACATCAAATACACAGTACATCGATATTTACGTGGAAACTCAAATGGGAGAAAACCGCATAATTCTTTCTTATATATATCAAGAATTCATTCATAGGAAGCACCAACCTCCAAATTCTCTAGTTGCAACTAGAAGGAGGCATAACCCCCTATTTACAGAATCCAACCTGAAGGAAGCTACAACTCCCTGAATTCTCTGTCTCCAACTAGAAGGAGGCTACAACCCCCTGATTCTCAGGCTCCAACCTAAAGGAAGCTCCAACTCCCTGATTCTCTGGCTCCAACCAGAAGGAGGATACAACCCCCTTTCATTACCCCATCCAACTGCCATGAAATATAAGTGTAGAAAAATTGTCACTAACACAATCACTGCCACTGTCACTACCAGTATCACTATCATTGTCACTATCACTACCTCTGTCACATCAACCTATAACCTGTCACTATATCCAACCGATCACATCAACCTATCACCGATCAACCTGTCCAACCTTTCAATGTTACAGATACTCAACCATATCCTCTCACATGGATCATATACCAAGGACACCTCTCAAATATATGTCCAACATCACCAAGACATGCCTCTACCAAGCATGTACCAAGATCACCAACATACCATCACAGGGTATGTGTCTCAACCATGTACCAAGGAATGTACTAAACCATCAACTTTTACCATACCAATCATCAATCATGTACCACAACCTATACCAAAAAAGTGCATCAATCATGCACCAACACCTGTACCAAACTGTGCATCAACCATTCACCACAACTATGTCAAATTGTGCATCAACCATGCACATGAACAATGTACATCAACACTTATACCATACCCTATATCAACCATGTACCACATCAAGTACGTAAACCATCACCACCTATACCATACCATGTATTAACCATGTACTACACCAAGTACATCAACCATCACCATATGTACCATATCATGCATTGACCATGTACTACACCAAGTACATCAACCATGCATAATACCAAGTACATCAACCATGCATTAGTGTCACCAAAGAATGCCTCATACATATGCCAATACAAATATGTGTCTCTAACAATGAACCATAACATCCATGTACCAAGTACCAAGAATATGTTTCAAGCATGTACCAATATCACCTCAATCATATGAATCCATGTACCATGTACCAAAAGGATTCCAAGGCATTCCTTAAGCATGTGCGATACCATCCATGAAACAATCCTTAAACAAACACATGTAAAGCATACATTTACTCATGGAGAGGACCTGGTGCATATCATCTCAGAACAAAAAACCTTCCCCAACTTTAGAATAAAAAATATGGCACCTTCTTCAAGCCTTTTAAAAAGAATACGCTACTTGATCCACTGTGACCTACATATATCTGCTACTTTCTCCACTATGACCCACATATGTCTGCTACTTTCTCCATTGTGACCTGTAGATATCCACTACTTTCTCCACTATGACTCGCAGATGTCCGCTACTTTTTCCATTGTGACCTGCAAATGTCCACTACTTTGTCCACTGTGACCAATGGATAACTTTAGAAACTAGGGTTACTCATGTTTACTGCAACTCTGAGGATTTCAACTTAGACCTTCCTTTTCTACCTAAGAAAAATGTCGTCACAAACTAGCCAAAATATCCCAATAATAGACCATAACATTCACAAGATAGATATTCAATTATAAGTGTGCGAGTGTATTTGTGAATGATTCCTTGATGAGTATTTATAATTTTTCTAGGTAACCTCTTCCCTTAAACTTAGGGCTTCTAGAGATTTCTTGTTACAACCACCTTACCCTTTCATTCATTGACTTGTAGCCAACTAGGGCTTCTTGACCATTCTTCGAGGCTTCCAACTTCACAATTCCATATCTCCCTAACTATGAGGAACCACGTTGCATACCACATATCATTGGAAATAAAATGACAAGGACTATTTATCAATGAGTGTCTTACCTAAAATTTCACTATCCTTCATGTCCATATTCCTCAACAAACTTTGGGTCCCATAACCTCACCTCTAGGGATACATGTAAACTACATCAAATGCACCCAACTAACTCATGATCGATCTCGATCATACAAATGTCCAACAATCTTATCCACATATTTGTATCTCTATAAGAGTTGATGATGCAGAATCATAGTCAGCAAATTCCACTTGGAGGGGCAACTCAGCCATATCATGCCTTTTTAATTATTGGGAATCTAAAAACTACCGTTTCCTGAAGATATATTTTGAATGGATGATTGAATAAGAGAGAAACGCTCGAAAACTGAATGATTGCAACAGATCTGGGAGTTTCATTCCCATACTTTAATGTAACGGATCCTGAGTAGTTGTTAGTTGTTAATTCGATAGGAGAGGTAGTCGGAGGGAACCCTAGGAACCTTCCTGTAGCTGTAGATGCATTGTATGCCCAAATGAGGTTGTTGGAGATTAGGTTACTGAATAGGAAGTAGCTGCAAGTTAGTAGGAGTTTGTTGTGATTTTGTTGTTGTTGAGTTTTGTTGTTATTTTATCATAGTTGTAGCCATTTACTTTTGAACGAATATAAAAGAGGGAAATTGATCCAATGCATTATGTTGCTACTGTTTACAATTCCCTGTTAATGTTGTTTTCATGAATGAATGAGTTATATTATTGAGTATATGAAATTGTGAAGTGTTTAGATAAGTTTCAATTGTTCTCTTTGTTGAGTTCATGCAAGGTGTGCATACAGTTTGCAAGGAGTGCATTGACAGAGTCTGTTTCGACTCAAAAGCTCAGAAGAGATAGCATGAAACTTCCCTTTGCAAGGAGTGCAAAGTGACTACTTCAAGGTGTGCATGGTCGTTGCAAGAAGATAAGTCTTGTGTAAGAATCTATTGCAAGAAGTGCATAGATCCAAAATTCAAATAAGTGTCAAAGTAACCCTCTAAGGAGTCAAAGGATTTGAAGGAGAAGCTCAAGAAAGATAGCGGGAGAAATCTCCAAGGGAGTGAAGCTCTGAAGGTTTCACGAGTCATCAGCTAAGATCCATCCTGGAGGAAGTGAGATCATTCCAGGCCATTGGAACTGGGAAAAGTGCATGAGCTTTAGCCTCTGTGTGCACATAGGAGGAGAAATCGCCAATAATGACCCATCGTTCGGCTCGGAGGAGAAACTATCTGGAAGGAGAACTTGTTCGACGTTTCGGTGTTAGAAGACATGAGGAGTTGTGTCGGGTAGATGACCAACATAAATCATTAAAGCCGAAAGGATTGATCTATATCATCCATTCTATCGAAGTCGATGGAACGTTGATCTAAGACTATGGGGAAAAATCACTTCGAGGATTTCAGTTGAGAGTTGAAACTCTCGAAACCCAAAGTATGAAGTGAATCTAAACCATCTAATATAGAGGGACATGTGGTGATAGATCGCGAACTTTAGATAAAATCACTCTGGAGAAGTTGAGAGTTGAGATCTCCAGAACCCAAAGGTCTGAAGTGAATCATAGCCATCTGATTCAGAAGGACATGCAGCACAAATCTGTCGACTCTGGGTAAATACCCAAAGTAAATTATATTCGTCTGAATCAGGAGGACATGCGACAGAAATTCACACACCTCGAGGGAAAGAGAAACTTGAAAGTTGAGTTTTTCGAAGTCCAGAGACCCGAAGCAATCACAATCGTCGATCTATAGGATACATGGGTCAATAGATCGCGAGCTTAAAATAAAATCATTTCGAAAAAGCTGATAGTTGATATTTTCGAAGTCCGAAGTCCCGAAGCAGCTAGGGTCGTCGATTTGAGGAGGATAGGTGTCAGTAGATCTTCCATTTTTAGAATATAGCCACTGCGGATAGAGCATGAGTTGAGGGTTGAAACTCTCGAAGCCAGAAAGGTGAAATCAATCACGATCGTTTATTTGAAAGGGACATGCGTCAAAAGATCGTGGAGATCTAGGAGGGCATGATCTAGAGAGAAGGAAGGGAAGGAGACAGATCTGAACCTTTGATCGAGAGGCTCCATCCAAGATCACGAGATCGACGGTCATGTAGAATTTCTAGGCCAGAAAGTACTCGGATGTTAAAAATCCGAGAGTGGGTCGCAATCAAAACCACGGTATCAACAAAGGGGTACATGGCAGCTGGAGTTGAATTGAGGGGAGAAAAGCAGTGTGGTATCAAACCACTTTTGACCACTCTGCAATCGCATGTTTACGCGAGGTCACAGCTCGAGGTCACATGTGGGAGAGGGCTAAGGAGACAGAATCTAGCGCCTGAAATTTGAGAGCACAACAACCTAAAGGAAGAGGTTGCGGGTGCCATAGAACCTGCACCAGAGGAATGAAAGGGCCTGTGTTAAATCGTAAGTGAGACCACTAAGGTTTCAGAGATTCGATTTGGCTTGGAGTCGAAGATCCTTGACCGAGAGGTCGCGCAGCCCCTTAGGAGAGAAGGGGGGTCTACATCAGTTGACATCAATCACAACCAATTGTCCAACGACCTCTAACACCTATTGCCCGTAATTCTTAATACCTAGTTTCTATAATCCTTAATAATGTTATACTCTTAACCCTTATTACTTTTTTCTTATCCTTTAATCCATAAATATTATATTTAATATACCTAACTCTTATATACCTTAAACCATATTACCAATAACCCATAACCATCTACATATATACCTCCTAATACTTATAAACCAAATAATCATTATTTTCCTATAATATATCACCTTTAACCCCCATGAACCTATAACACTAAATCATTAAAGATTATAACCCTCATAACTCATCATCCTTATAACTTAACACATGCCACTTATATTATGTAACAAATAAGCTATAATATAACACTTAATCCCTATAATCTATGATTATCGGCATATATAAATGTCGGCATAACCCCTATGACCCCTCACACCTAACCTCTATCATGCCTCACCGTTATAACCCCGAACATAACCTTCTAGATATTCTAACACCTAACACCACTAACCCTAACCTCTATCCCTTAGAACCCATATTTTTTTGTATCTCTTGTATTTTCTAGCTATAATAACACCTCTACCTAATAACCTTTACAATATCTAATTTGTATGAACCATAATCACCATCCCTAGAAACACTAACGCATAACAATGATAAAAAATAATATAATACTTAATAATTATCACCTATATAATCATTATCACATACTAACTTTAACTCCAATAACCCTTAACCTTTAAACTCCAACCCCCTATAGTCATAATCAATGTAAAGTGACATGATATCACCATGAACCGATGTATATAACATAATTCCTTACACCTAAACCTTGATACCTATATTGTGTAACCCATGTAAACCCCCTATCCCCTCTACTCCATAAACCCAAGTACTTATAAACTTCATGACCTTAACCCTTATAATCATAACACTTATGTTGGAAAATTGATTGTCATTGATGTCAACTTTAGAAGAAGTATAGAAGCCTTCAGAAATATTGGGTATAATTGAAGAAGTGCCCAAAGTGGTCCCCTTATGGAGTAGCTTTAAGCATGGCCATCACATAAAGTCAATTTGAAGAAGTATACAAGAAATCTAGAGGTGCGGTCATGAGGCCCGAAGTTGACTAACAAAAATTAGGTTAAAGAATACTTCAAGTGTATACAAAACCATCATAGATGGATAGTCATCATCATTCCATTTCCAATGGTAGGTGGTACGCCACATGGTTCCTCATGATTGAGGAGTTATGAGGTAATGAAGTTGGAAGCCCCAGAGAATTGTTAAGAAGGCCCTAAACGGTTGCAAAAACAAGTTACAAGTCATTAATTAAAGGGTAAGACAATTATAACAAGAAAGTACAGGTCGGCCCTAAAGTGAAGAAAATAAGTCACATGGAAAATTATAAATACACCTCAAGAAGCCTCTCATATTTACACACAAAATTTCAATTCTTATATATCTTTCAAGTGATATTTTGGTAAATATTTTCATAACATATCAAAGGAAGTGGATTTGAGGAAGAAAGGAGTGAAAAAGTATTAGAGTTGCAGAGAGGGAAGCGTTTCAAGAAACCCTAGTTTACCTGACCCCAGCAGGTCAAGCTACTAGTGTCCTATGAGGCTTCCCCGTAGGTTGTTTAGTGTTTGTCACACAAGGCCCTGCATGATATCCAACATCTATCCAATGAGACTAAGCCATATTTGATGAAGGATTCTTGGTTTACGCTGCAGCAAGGTAAGATGGTACAACAATGTTGTTACAAGATCTAAGTTGGTATGTATCACTTGTTTCTTCATGAGTAAAGGTATGTCTTTTATGTGCTTTGTTGAAGCTTGTATCATGGATGGTATGGTGCATGTTTAGGGCATGTCTTGGAGGTACTTTTGGTATATGGTTGCATATGGTTCACGTCCATATTTTGGTGATATTGGTACGTGCTTGAGAAATATCCTTGATACTTCATTTATGGATGTTCTGGTTCATTTTTAGAGGCACATCTTTGTGATATTGACATATATTTGAGGCATATACTTGGTATATGATCTTGGTTGTTACGAGTCATACTTGAGGCATATTTTTAGACATTGGCACATCTTGGATATTTGGCATATGGTATGGTACATGTAATACCCCTAGGCCGAACCCAATTGTAAATGTAAAATGAAAATGTACTTAAGATGGTGGGTGATGCAGGAGAATCATCAGCAAGCATGCATGGCAGGACAACTCAACGCCTGGGAATCACTTCAAAATCTTAAAACATTGGCAGTTACTACGAATCTTTTGGAGCCAATTGAAAAAAAAAAGAAGATAAAATGCTTGGAATTTGAATGATCACGAGTGATCTAGTAGTTTTCACTCCTAATCTTGAATGTAACTGAACTACGGTATCAGTTAGGTTTTTTTTTCGAGTAGACGAGTAGTCGGGAAGGGACCCTAAGAATGCTCTGAGATAAATAGATTTTTTGTACGCCCAAATGAGGCTGCTACGAATTAGTAGGAAATTTCTAAGTTTTTAGTTGTTGTTTGGTCATAGTTGTATCCATTTTAATTTTGAATGAATGTAAAAGAGGAGTATTGATCCAAATTCATAGTGTTGTTACTGTTTGCAATCCCCTATTATTATTATTGTTTTCATGAATGAATGAATTTCATCACGAACGTATGAAATTATGAGATGTTTTCATAAGTTTTAATTATTTCTCTTCTATTGAGTCTCTGCAAGGTGTGCACACAGAACACAAGGAGTGCATTGACAGAATCTTTTTCGATTCTGAAGCTCAGAAGACATAACATGAAATTTTCCCTTTGCAAGGAGTGAAAAGTAACTATTGCAAGGTGCTCTACAAGAACTCAAACCTTGCGTAAGAATCTGTTGCAAGGAGTGCACAGATCCAAAAATCAATTAAGTGTCAAAGTGACTCTTTAATAAGTCAAGAGAGTGGAAGATGAGAAAGCTCAGGAGTAGTGAAAGTTTGCATGCAGAGTGCAAGTGTGCACCATGGTGAGGTCAAATTCCATTGACAAAAGCTCGGGAGGGAAAACACCATCGAGACCCAAAATCACTGGCTCACAGAAGAATCAAAGGTCAAATCCTTTGACACTTAGGAATTATTCCAAGTCAGGAGAAAGCGTAATATCAAGAGGGGGAGTGACAGTTGTCATCAAATCAGCAGCAAGGAGGAGATCTGGGTCATTGAAATTCACGTCCAGACACCCAGAAGAGCACACAAAGGAGAGGAATATATCCTTTCTGTCGGATCTGGGAGCATGTGGGCCGATATCCATTGGATCCAGGTAAGGTGCATGCACCCTAATATTTTCAAAATGCATAGGGGAGCAGACTCGCTGAAGTCCCAAAGTTCTGAAGCAATCGGGACCGTCCATCATTGAGGTTGACATGTGGAAGTAGATATGAGAGTTCAAGGATTTAGAATTCAGAAGATTTGCAAGGAGGACAGTTGAAAACCTCCAAATCAAGAAGTTGTGAAGTGGATCCCGACCATCGATCTGGGAGGATATTGGACCATCGGTTCCTTTCGTTGGTTAGAATATTTCGGAGATCGAGAATCGGTAAAAGAGAAGGGAGCTTCCTTCTAAAGTCCCAAATCTCGAAGTCCCAATTTGGGAAGAGGAGATCTGGACTGTTGCATTACGGGCATTATGGGTCGTTGATATGACATGAGCGGAGTTCAGAGTTCAAACTTCGAAAGAAATGAGGAGAGCTTACTTCTGAGGACACGTAGTGTGAAGTCCCAAAGTGCTCAAGAGTTGGACCTCGGGTCATAGCCGGAGGTCACATCGTCGAAGGTTAAATGAATGGAGATAGTGTTCGCTAGGCTCTTAGTTCAGAGTTCGGGGGTTGGGAGAGTTGAGAGAAACTCACAGCAGGACATCCGAAGTCTGAAGTCATGAAGAACCTTTTAGATAGGCTTGTAGTCATGAGTGGTGGTCATGTGGTAGAAGATTGCACCCAGTGCTAGTTTGCACGGGTGAGGTTTCACGAAAGGACTTGTGGAGTTATTTCTTGGAGGTTCTAGTGGGGACCCGAAGAGCTGCTCCAGCGTAGGGAGAAAATATCCATTGCCCGGGAGGTCACACAGACCCCATCGAGGTGGGGCACTGCATCAAGTGGTATCAAAGCATCATTTTTTTTTCTTGTAGACAGTAGGAAAGAGAGAAAATAGACAAAATAACTCGAAGTTGTACTCAGTGTGTGAGAGACAGTCAACATAATGCGACCAAGGAGACAAGTGGAGCCACCTTTAGCCAATCATTATGTATAAAGAGAAATGAGAGAGATTCATGCAAGATTAGAGGTGATGGAGGCAGTGCAGAGGAGGGCACCTAATGCTGGAGACATCAGCGATGTAGAGAGTGAAGAAGTAGAAGTCGAAGAAGCTACAGGGGAAAATGTTGTCGAAGAATGCTTGCTAATAACAGTTGTTAGAATGGGATCTAGAGCCAAGATAGAGGTCCCAATGTATGAAGAAAATTTGGATGTTGAAGAGCTGCTAGATTGGATAAGATCCATGGACAAATATTTTGACTATGAAGATGTCGATGAGGAGAAAAGGGTGAGACATGTTGCCACCAAACTAAAAGGACATACAACACTATGGTGGGATGAACTGTAGGCTGAGAGGAGAAGCAAGGGAAAATATAAGATAAATAATTGGGACAGAATGGTAGCCAAGATGAAGGCTAAATTCATTCCCAAATATTATCAAATCAATCTGTTCAAGAAGCTGCAGAACCTGAGACAGAAGGGTATGATAGTTAAAGAGTACACAGAGGAGTTCTACAAGTTGAACATCAGAAATAGACAAAGATATAAAGATGAAGAAAAATTTTCCAGGTATATAAATGGCTCGAGGTATGAAATCTAGGATGAGATCAACATGATGTCAATAAGGATAGTGGAGGATGCTTATCAGTTTGCATTTAATCCAGAGGAGAATTTGGCCAGAAAAAAAACCAGTGAGGTAGAGGTAGAAGCCCATCCCCAAACAAAGGTAAGGGAGTTTCCCATGACAAGGCACATAAATCCAAAGACAAGACTGAGAAACTGCACAGTCACTTGGAAAGAGGAGGAAGTTCCTGAGGAAGACATGGGTGTGGAAGAAGTTCTTATAGAGGAAGAGGAAGAAGCAGAGCAAGAGAAGTAAGGTTCTATGCATGTGGAAAGATAGAACACATGGCTTGGGAATGTTCTGAGAAAAAGAAATAAGGAGGAGGTGAAGATCACATTTCGGAAGCACAGAGAAGGAATGTTGAAGCAGGAGTAGAGGATGGAACATCCCTGATGTTGAGAAAGGTTCTCTTAAAACCGGAGGAAGCATTTGAAACTTCAATGTAGAGGAACAGTCTATTCAAGACAACTTTCAAGACTAAAGTCATAGTATGCAAGGTGATAATTGACAGTGGGAGAACTGATAACTTAGTATCCACAGATATGGTGGAGAAATTGAAGCTGAATACAACTACACATATGAATCCATACAAAGTCTCATGGTTGCAGAAAGGACACCAGGTAATGGTTACTAAACAATGCTTGGTTGAATTTAAGATAGGAGGATATAGAGATGAAATTTTGTGTGATGCAATTCCCATGGATGTATGTCACATTCTGTTGGGAAGACCATGGCAGTTTGATAGGAATGTCATTCATGATGGGATGAAAAATGCATACACCTTGGAGAAGAATGGTAGGACACACATGTTGCTGCCAATAGAAGAGAAGAAAGTGAAAGAGTAAGCCAGCACAAGAATACTTCTCATGAGTGGGAAGGAACTCCTGAAAGAATTCAATAAATAATAGGAAATGCAGTTTGTTGTGGTGAGGAAACCCAGATTTATCCTTACAAGTACTTCGATGGATGATTTACCTGAAGAAGTTCAGAAATTGCTGGATAATTTTGCTGACATAGTGGTGGATGAGATGCCTAACTCATTTCCACCCATCAGAATTATCAACCATCATATTGATTTGATACTAGGAGAAATTTTGCCAAACAAAGTAGCATACAGATTGACACCTCGAGAGAATCAGGAGGTAAAGAACCAAGTCCAAGAATTGTTAGAAAAAGGTTTGGTTAGAGAGAGATTGAGTCCATGTGCAGTGCCAACTGTGTTGAGTCCAAAGAAAGATGGAGGATGGAGAATGTGTACAGACTCAAGAGACATTAACAAGATCACCATCAGGTATAGATTCCCTTTTCCAAGAATGGATGATTTAATGGATTGTTTAAGTGGAGAAAATTTATTTTCTAAGATATATTTGAAAAGTGGATATCACCAGATAAGAATGAGAGAAGGTGATGAGTGGAAGACATCCTTTAAGAAAAATGAAGGTTTGTATGAGTGGCTTGTTATGCCATTTGGCTTAACAAATGCCCTGAGTAATTTTATGAGGTTGATGAATGAAATACTGAAAGATTTTATTGGCAAGTTTGTAGTTGTATATCTGGATGATATACTTATCTTTAAAAATACTAAAGAGGAGAATTCGAGACACCTGACACTAGTGATGATAAGACTATAGGAGGATAAGTTGTTGATAAACCTGAAGAAGTCCTCTTTTATGAAGACAAAGCTCATTTACTTGGGTTTTGTGATCTCATCAAATGAACTGAAGATGGATCTAGAGAAGGTGAAAGAAATCAAAGAATGGTCGTCACCAAGGAGTATGTTTCAAGTAAGAAGATTCCATGGATTAGCAAGTTTCTATAGGAAGTTCATCAAAGATTTCAGTGGAATTTGTGCACTAATGATGGGCATAGTGAATAGGAGGCACAAGTTTTTTAAATGGATAGAGGGGGCCGAGAGAAGGTTCAATATACTGAAGGAGAAAATAACAGAATGAACAATTCTGGTCTTACCAAATTTTGGAAATACATTTCAAGTGAGATTTGATGCAAGTGGAGTTGCAATTGGAGTAGTTTAGAGCCCAGATAATAGGCATGTTGGCTATTTTAGTGAGAATATGAATGAGACTAAGAGAAAATACTCCACATATGATAAGGAGTTTTATGCCATAATTCAATCCCTAAAGAAATGGAGGCACTACCTTGTTCCATAGGAATTTGTCTTGTATAGCGACAACCAAGCTTTACAATCTATAACCAGACAGGAAAAATTGAATCAAGGGCATGCAAAGTGGATTGAGTTTATGCAGAATTTTACTTTTGTCATAAAACATATTGTTGGGAATGCTAACAAAGTTTTTGATGCATTAAGCAGGAGATGTTTGATTCTGCAGGAGTTTCAGGTGAAGACCTTGGGATTTGAACACTTGAAGGATATGTATTGTGATGATCTAGATTTCAAGGAAGCATACGAAGCATGTGAAAATCATATGCTGAGATACAGGAGCCAGTGGACAGAGTATATGATTCAAGATGGATTGTTGTTCAAGGGAAATCAATTGTGCATACCAAAATGCTCAATGAGGGATAACCTTTTGAAGGAAAAACATAGTGGAGGATTAGCTAGAAATTTCGGCCATGATAAAACATTTGCATAGTTGAGAAGTTCATACTATTGGATAGGTATGAGAACAAAATTGATAAAGTTTGTGAACAGATGTAGAATCTGCCAACATGCAAAAGGAAAAAGACAAAACACTGGATTGTATCAACCATTGCCAATACTAGAGGGGCCTTTGGATGCAATAAGCATGGATTTTGTGTTGGGACTGCCAAGAATGCAAAGGGGGTGTGATTCCATATTTGTGGTGGTGGATAGATTTTCAAATATGGCACACTTTATCCCATGCCAGAAGACTAGTGATGCAACACATGTTGCAAATATGTTTTTCAAGGAAGTTGTGAGACTTCATGGACTACCCAGGAGCATTTTCTCAGAAAAAGACACTAAATTTGTTGGTCATTTTTGGAGAACACTGTTGAAGAAGTTGGGGATAGATTTGTCCTTTAGCTCATTTTATCAGCCTCAGACAAATGGACAGATTGAGGTGGTAAACATAAGTTTGGGAAACTTATTGAGGAGTCTGGTCACTGAGCATCATAATCAGTAGGATCAGATTCTGCCACAAGCAAAGTTTGCATACAATGACTCACCAAAAAGGAGCACTGGAAAGAGCCCATTCCAAATACTATATGGAATGCAACCTAGGGGAGTATCTGAGTTGAGATAAGTGGAACAGACTGAGATCAGAAGCATTGGAGAAGAATATTTTTCTGTAGAAATGCAGAAACTCCATAGCCAGATCAGAGGACAGTTGCAGATCTCTAGCCAAGAGTACAAGCGTAGAGTTGATCAACATTGCAGGGAGCTTCAATTTGAAGTAGGATATCAAGTTCTAGCACATATCAAGAAATAAAGGTTCCCTAGGGGAACATTTAACAAGTTAAAGATGAATAAGATAGGGCCATGTAAGATATTAAGGAATTTTGATGCCAACGCCTATGAGATTGAGCTACCAGATGATGTGGGAATATCACCCATATTCAACATTTCAAACCTATATCCTTACAGGAAATATGACATAGATGGATCATAATATCAAGAGAAGGTTCAGTGGGAGAAACAAATGCCTATAGCATAAAAACCATAGATGGAGAATATCGTTGATCAGAGGATTGGAAAGAAAACTAGGACAAAGAACTATTTTGAATATATGTTCAAGTGGAAGGGACACCCAATAGAAGATGCCAATTGGGAAAATGAAGTTGATATCTAGAAGCATGGAAAGTCAGTGCAGGAGCTCATGGACAGGAGTCCATGAAATTTTTGTCCAGGGGAGTATGATGCAGGAGCATCGTCAACAAGCACGTGTGGCGGGACAACTAAGCACCTGGAAATCATTTCAAAATATTAAAATGTTGGCAGTTACTGTGAATCTTTTGGAACTGATTGAAAAATGGAAGAAGATCAAATGCTTGGAAGTTGAATGATCACAAGTGATCTAGGAGTTTTCACTCCTACTCTTGAATGTAACTGAACTAAGGTAGAAGTTAGGTTTTTTTTTCGAGTAGACGAGTAGTCGGGAGGAACCCTAAGAACCCTCTGAGATAAATAGAGGTTTTGTACACCCAAATGAGGTTGTTGTGAGTTAGTAGGAAATTTATGAGTTTTTAGTTGTTGTTTGGTCATAGTTGTAGCCATTTTACTTTTGAATGAATGTAACAGAGGAGTATTGATCCAAATGCATAGTGTTGTTACTTTTTGCACTTCTCTGTTATTATTATTGTTTTCATGAATGAATGAATTTCATCATGAACGTATGAAATTGTGAGATGTTTGCATAAGTTTCAATTGTCTCTCTTATGTTGATTCTGTGAAAGGTGTGAACATAGAACACAAGGAGTGTGTTGACGAAATATGTTTTGGTTCCGAAGCTCATAAGATATAGCCAGAAGTTATCCCTTTGCGAGGAGTGAAAAGTGATTGTTGCAAGGAATTCACAGTCATCTGCAACAACTCAAACCTTGTGTAAGAATCTATTGTAGGGAGGGCATAGATATGAAACTCGACTAAGTGTCAAAGTGACTCTTTAATAAGTCAAGAGAGAAGAAGATGATAAATCTCAAGAGGAGTAGTGCAAGTTTGCATGCAGAGTGAAAGTGTGCGCCAGGGTGAGGTCAAATTCCATTGACAAAATATCAGGAGGGAAAACACCATCGAGACCCAAAATCATCGGCTCGGAGAAGAATCAAAGGTCGAAGACTTTGACACTTAGGAATTCTTCCAAATAGGGATAAATCGTAATCTCAGGAGGGAGAGTGAAAACTGTCGTCAGATAAGCAGCAAGGAGGAGATTTGGGATGTTGAAATTCACATCCAAACACCCAGAAGAGCATGCAAAGGAGAGGAATAGATCCTATCCATCGGATCTGGGAGCACGTGGAACAACATCCATTAGATCCAGGTAAGGTGCACACACCTTAATATTTCAAAATGCACAGGGGAGCGGACTCGCTGAAGTCCCAAAGTTCCGAAGCAATCGTGACCATCCATCATCGAGGTTGACAAGTGGAAGTAGATCTAAGAGTTCAAATATTCAGACTTCAGAATATTCGCAAGGAGGACACTTGAAAACCTCCAAAGAACGAAGTCGCGAAATGGATCTCGACTGTTGATCTGGGAGGAGATCGGACCGTCGATTCCTTTCCTTGGTTAAAAGATTTCATAGATCGAGAATCGCGAAAAGAGAAGGGATATGACTTCTAAAGTCCCGAATCACGAAGTCCCAATTTGGGAAGAGGAGATATGTACCATTGGATCACGTGCATTATGGGTCATTGATCTGACATGAGCAGATTTCAAAGTTAGGACTTTAGGAGAAACGAGGAGATCTAACTTCTGAGGACGCGAAGTGTGAAGTCCCGAAGTGCTCGAGAGTTGGACCCCAGGTCATAGACGGAGGTCACATCGTCGGAGGTTAAAGGAATGGAGTTAGTGTTCGCTAGGCTCTTAGTTTGGAGTTCAGGGGTCAGGAGAATCGAGAACGACTAGCAGCAGGACATCCGAAGTCCAAACTCACAAAGGACATCTGAAGTCCAAAGTCATGAAGCACCTTTTAGATAGGCTTATGGTCATGAGTGGTGGTCACATGGTGGAAGCTTGTGCCCGGTGCTAGTTCGCACAGGTGAGGTTTCACGAAAGGACATGTGGATTTATTTCTTGGAAGTTCTAGCGGGGACTCGAAGAGCTTCTCCATCTCAGGGATTGAAGATCCATTGGCCGAGAGGTCGCGCAAACCCCATCGAGGTGGAGCATTGCATCAATGAGTTGTTTGATATCATTTTTTATGTACCTTTCATGACATAATGAGTGCATGTACTACACAGTAAAATGATGAAGTGTGCACATTCTAGGATACTGCAGCAGCATCTTAAGTGTGCATGATTTTGAGGCTAGGGTGCATTTGTGTATATGCGGTGTTTTATAGGCCGGTGAGCCAGTTTTGTGATGATTAGGGCGGAGAGACTAGATGTTAAGGGCTAGTGAGCCTATTTTTGTATATGTCTCATCATTAATATAAAATACATTGTTGCACGCAAACCGACCATGATAAAAGAGTATGGGGGACTAAACTCCATAAGTTGGGGAAGGGGGGGCTAAAAGTTAAGGAAAAGGGCTAAGCTAGGGAACTTAAGCCAAAAAGGAATATTATATTAATATTCCTTAATTTATAAAGTATGGATAATTATTTTATCCTAAGTTCTAAGGATGGGGACAAGTGGGACAAAGTATCTCCCAACATGACAAGTGTCAAGTTGGGAACACGCATACATATAGTTTGGACTTAGTTCATTTTTTATCATTTAATCATCCTGTAATGTACCCCAAATTTCCCAAATAAAAAATAAAATTATGTGTAGGGGACATTAAGTTCATTGACCTTTCATCATTTGATTGTGACACAGAGATAATCCATTAGACATAATTTTATTCCTTTATTATATGCATAACAAAGTTATCATCATAAACTGTCATAAGGTCTATTCATAATTTTAACATTTGCCATAACGATATTCATTATCTATCCTACAGACTTTCGTATGGATACCTCAACACTTTATTATTCATGTCAGTATATATATATATATATATATATATATATATATATATATTATCATATGGATTCTTTAATACTAACTTTATCCATATATATACACACACATATAGTTTATCTTATAATCTATCATATGGAGTGCATACTCTAATGTGATCCATGTCAATATAAATATATATAGTTTGATAGCCTATGGATATCATAATATTAGCTCTATCCATATCCACCTATATATAAATATATACAAACATTATTTACCACATGATACTAATGCATGGATATTATTCCCTAAACACTATCCATAAATTCACCGTTTAACATATAATTGTTGTATGGATACTATTATATAGGAAGTCTTTAGAGTAACGATATACTCATCATATAACACACAAATTTTACCTGTTAACAATAGTTATAACATGAACTCCAATGAGATACCAATCGTTTAACATATATCTAATCATTTAACATATCTCAAATTGTTTAACATATAGCTTACGAATGTGAAAACCTTAACATCGTATACCCATTTTATAGTGTAACTAGCATAACTCATAATCAGTAAGGTTTGTAACCCTACTGACTAATGACATGACTCTGTAATAAATTGGTTTGAGCCTCGTTTTAATGGTGGCTGATAGGTTGGTTTGCAGGCATTTATCTCTGGAAATTACATTAATGGAAGTTATGTCTCGTACCTCCCCAGCTTGGCTCGCCATCTCTGAAGATTCACATGGCCATGATATTGAGTGTACCCAACACCCATTACTCCCATTGTGAGGACTTGGAGGTCACATTGTTCATCGCTTCCCCCTTTAGTCCCATGTTTACAAAAACCACCTCGGCGTTGAATGTGAATCGAGCTCCACTCTGTAACATTCATCCATACTCTATGTATGCCTAGCGATTTGGGGAAACTCACCCATGGTAAACAATGGAGGAAGGAGAACGTCATCTAGTCCTTCTCTACGCAAGATAATTAAAACCTCATTGCTTCAACACTCTGTAAACTCGTGAATAAATCTTTATTTGGTGCAAGGTAGGGACAGATAGGTTTTATGAGGGAGTTCCTTGTTTCTTTCTTTTAAGTGAGGGTTACAAAGAACACCTCTGTATGTGTTTTCTCTTGAGCTTCCACCGTGGCCTGAAGTTGTCTTTACTGGTTAAATATTCAATGTTACCTTCACGTTTCTTGTATTCACTATTGTGACACTGTTAACCATTATCATTTACACACATAAAATTGTTTATTCTCTATGGGAAAATCCTATAATTTACACACTATGTAAGATGTGTTAATACTGTGTGATTCGTAATTATGTTATGGGTAATTATATGAGCACTCTGTAGGAATTTGTAACACTGATTCTTATGTTCATGATTTACCTTTTGGGCTCCATACAACAATATACATAGAGAAAACTTAACCCTATGTTTGTAATTTATATTCCGTGTTTGTACAGTGAATACGTATCATGCCATTTTTAACCCTCTATTTCATAATTTACCTTATGTGTTTTTATAAAGAAAAGACATATATATATATATATATATATATATATATATATATATATATATATATATATAGATATATATAGATATATATATATATACACTGTAACATCAACCCTCTTTTCATAATTTTTCCTCTGTGTTTTATATAGAAAAATGGTAGAGCGTTACTTGTACTTTGTCTATGTCCTTTGGTTTGAAAATATTTTCCTTTGTGGACTTTCCCACATCCACTTAACTCTATTTGGTTATATTTGAATCGTTTACAAAAAGGGTCAATTGCTCATCGGGTTTGATCCTCGTTTACACAATCATGATTTGAAACTATGTGATGGGTTCTGTAATTCGTAATTCATTCTCTATGCATGCAATGCGTTACTTACCCTCTGTGGGGATTCATAAATGCACCCTATGTGATTATAGATAGAAGTTTTAAATCCTTTGTGGGAAAATTAGATTTATGATCCATGTAATTTATACTACAATGTGTAAATCATAACTTATGCTCTGTGTATACAAAAGCATTGTTTTACCCTCTATGGGGATTCACAATTATTCTCTGTGTATTTACTATATCACTATATAATTCATAACTTATGCTTTGTGTATACAAAAGAACTATTTACAATTGCATTAAATTAATGATGCAGCCCTGTTTTGTTTTGTGAGGGTACCCATCAACTGATTTTGGGTCCACTCCTCCTCCTTTGGGTCGTGGACAGATCATCGCACAAACACTAGTGGCGAACTGATTCTATGTCGAACTCAAGCTAAGTATTGTCTCGTCTTATTTTTATTATTTGATTTCTATTAAATACTTAGCATAGTTTACTAAATCTATCGTCTTTCTCCTTTTGTAGGTTTATACAAATCAAGAGGAGAAGATCAAGGAAAGTCCTATTGCTCAAAAAGGTATTCGAGTTCCAATCTAGGCATACAAAATTATGCAATTCTTCTTAGATTATGTTGATAAGTGGTAATGGAGTCTTTGGCCTATGGTACTCCACTGTAATATTTGAACCATGATCAATTGGACACACAGATTGTTTTGTAATTATTTTCAATTGAATACACAGGTTGTTTTGAAACCATTTTGAACAAGGTTCATTGAATGTAACAATTACTTTTCCATACATTTGTAGACTATTGAATCATTGTTTTCTGTGGTTATAAACATAAATTATATGTATATATATGGATTGTTATTCATTCTATCTATTCTTTATGGCACTTGTACAGATTTGAAATAGTAATTCAATATATATATCCAAATCAATGGTCAATAGGAATATAACCAATTCCTTTATGCATGAACACATATATGTCTATACAGCCACTTATATATATATATATATATATATATATTGATAACCAATAGAAACATACAACCATTTCTATCATTTTCTTTTGCATGAACATATAGATATATATACACAATTGTTCATAGATGTATAACCATATTTAATGATATCAAGAACATACAATAGTTCTATCATTTGTTTATGTATGAATACCTATATGTGTACATACAGTCATTTATATATATATATATATATATATATATATATATATGTGTGTGTGTGTGTGTGTGTGTGTGTGTAACTCTATTTCATGCTTAATAGAACATATAGTAGTTCTGTTATTTCTACCATGTGAGCACATATATATGTATATACTATCATCACATAAACCATCACATTCCTAACAATTAATAATCAAGCAGAATATTGACAAGGAATGCAAGTAAAGGTACATATCTGAAAATCTGATGTTGGGACACAAATGGAACAACCACGTTCCACCCAACCGTAGAATAGAACAACCAAGTTTACTTGCCTTGTTCACCCCCTAGGCTGACCATGAGTCCATAAGGGACAACTTAAATGATTCTCCTTAGCTACAATCACCTTCCACATATCATAAATTCCCTTGCCTCACACTATCATTGTTCATAACAACAAGTAGTTTCATTTCTCCAACATACTAAGAAGCATCTTGCCTCCTCCATATGTTGTATTTATATGCATCTTATGCCTAGGTATTTCTTTCCCTCATTGGGAAATTTGCATCTTTACAAATCCCTGATTTTTAGGGGCTGCTAGTGGTCAAATCCCACATTTTTCACTTGTAAAAATTAGCCTTGAGGAAACTCAAATTTGTTCCCCACTCATGGAGTCATGGTCATCTATTTTTAACCTTGCTATTCCATTTGTATTCCAACATTTAATTTATAAAAAAAATTGTCTTTCACATGTGTCACAATCAAAGAAGTTAGTTGGGAAAGTCAAATCTTTTCCAACCAATCATAAATAATTAATTACAATAATCAAATTCCAAATTCGGATTTTCCATAAATGGAAAATACTTTCCAAATATGAATTTTCCAAAAATGGAAATGTATTCCTATGTACACTTAATATTCTAATATTTTTTGGGATAGTACATCCTCTCCCCCTTAAGTAAAACATTTTCCTCAGTGTTCATTCCTCTCTCAGAAAAGGGTTGGATAAGATTTCTGCAAATCTTCCTCCAATTCACAAGTGGCCTCCTCATGACTAAAGTGTCATTTTTACCAAATTCTGATGTACCATTTCTACCATTTTCTCCATTTCCTGGAGCATTTTTGGTCCCATCATAAGTCTGTCAACTGGATTATCCTATCTAATCGGATTCGTTCATTTCATTCTGCATAATGCTTCGAAGGGACTCATCTCAGTTGATGTATGATAGCCATTATTGTAATCAAATTCAACTAAGTGTAGGTACTCCTCCCACTTAGTTGGTTTTATTATCACGTACATTCGTGTAAATGTGTTGAACCTGCATAGAATAGATCTAGCTAAACAATAATACACACATTTGCAGAGAGAATTGGAGAAAGAAGAAGAAGGAGAGAAAGAATGAAAGAATTCTCATTAACCATTTTCCACACTCAAAGAGTGAATAATTTACAATAGATATAGGATACATGAGTAACTAATGAGCCATAGTGGTGGTCTAGAGTGATCTGGACACACACCAGTAGTCACAGTAGTAAATTCCCACCTAGTCTAGTCTCTAAGGCAGTTACGGGAGTGAACTGTCACCTAATTGAGTTAACAAGTCAACTAGTCTCTAGTTAACTGACTGAATAGAGAGTAGTGAAGAGTTAACTCAATAAATCAAGGGTAATGCACCAGTATGGTGATGATCCCAAGGCAAGTGCACATTATCATGGT